>JAVYIG010007225.1:0-105327 GCA_035222895.1 Strongylocentrotus droebachiensis | reverse complement strand
ACCGTTTATTTGTAACGTAGTAATATGCCCAATCAATACAACTGTCGGCAATGATTCCTTGTTCCTTGACGAATTCTCAGTGCATTCGATGTAAATATGGTATTTCTGTGCATAACTCTGTATACTTTAATGGTGAATTTGTTATATAAATGCTTAATTCTATATCATATTTTTATGACTGTTTAGATATGAGCCCGTGAACTATCAATTAATTAAAATGTATTGACTTCGTTATCTGACTATTTATACCAAGTTTACTTTATTACTTGCGTGATTGTTTTCTTTTTCATAGTTTTTACGTTCATGGTGTTGATGTAATGTTTACCTTTACGATTTTATGTTGAATATCATTTTATACAGGTGACGTGTTACTGTAATAATTCTATCAATTTGTAATAGCTTGTTAAATAACTCGTAATTTGAAGAGCATATGGAAGGTCGTATTTGGGATTGATTAAGAGAGAGAGAGAGAAAGAGTAAGATAGCGGTACATAATGGTACAACGTAGGGGCTGAAATTTAATAAAGCAAATGCAAACAAGACCATGCACAGACATGACAGATGCAATTATGAGACGGAGAAGAGAAAAAGAGAATGGAATAAGAAGCAGAAGGAGGAAGGAGAGGTCTGGAGAAGACGGAATAGATTAATTGACGAGATGGGATGAAAAACAATTTAAGAGAGAAAGCAAGAAGGATTAGAATAATCGTAGGAGATATTTAAACGAAGTTTTCCTCCCCGATTTCATATACTTTGGCCCTCAAATCAAAGGTGCATTGTAATTCGCGCGTTAAGATAGATATCGGTCTTTCCTATTTACAGTCCGTGCAATGGAATTCATTTGGAGACGCGAAAATTGAATCATGAGCATCCGAACTAATTCATCGGCAAAATTATTCCAGTTCATGGCATTCCGATTTACGATATCAGCATTTGATTTAATTCAGGGCAAAGCAATTTTTAACGTCATACAAAGACGTGGAAAAATCCGAAACTTCATTACTCTGAGTGTTTGTAATACCGAAGCTTCGTTACTCCGAAAGTTCATTATTGCGAAGGCTCGTATTTCCGAAAATGAAATAGAATTCAATATTCCGAAAATTAATTGAGGTTCATAATCCCAAGGATCTGAAATGAAATAGAATCATGTATCTTTTATATTTTCACCCTGACGAGGTTTTCATTAGTTTTCGCAGTTCATATTCGCAAAATTATATCATCTACTTCAACAATGTGATTAGCGTTGGGAATATTCGAATGGATTACAACATTTTTTAGGACTGTTACGGCCCTCCATCCTAGAGCGGATCCTGGATGCTGGAGGGCTGGCCTGTCCCTTGCCTCTATCACCGTCATCTGACGAAAAATTTGCCATCTTGAATAATGCGAGCGGTTTCTATTTGGCTTGTAGTTTAGAGGCCCGGACGTGGCTCCGTTTTCCCAAAATATATGAGTGTGGAGATGAGAGGTGTTTTGGATAGCTGGACGTGTATTCTCTATGAGAGGGTTATATTACATCAGTCTATGGAGACTCAACTAATTACACGTTATAAAACGATGGATTGTTTAACTGTATACTGTATTAATACAAACATAAGTCAACTTCTCCAACACGTTATCATAGTTAACACCGACACCAATTACCTTGATTAATCTCAACAAGTAGTAAAGGCAGATATTGCCTTTAGTAGGAACTCTATTTCTCGTTTCCAATCCTTTTCCTTATCTTAGCTCAGTTGGAGCGGAGCGGAGTGTTCGCTATCTGACTAAGACGAGAGCTAGCGTCGAAGTGACGAAATACCCGCACATTACTGCTATTTATAGCATCTGAGACGCTCTGAGAGCTGCTTTACGCATGGTGCGTCCGTAATCGCGCTCTGAGCCCTTACGCCCCCAAAAGCTTACTGCCCTCTACGTTTTCTACAAGATAACTACCTGTAACGGGCTGGTCCGTTACAGTACGTACGATGGAGACGGAGAATGTGCTGTTTCACGCTTGTCGCACGGTGAGTTTATACACGTATACGAATGGAGAAATGGCGGTCTCGTTCACGCAAATTCTCTTCAGCAAATTGTCAATTAAAATTATGTTTTATACTAACATGCAAGATTGAGTTGCGGAAACGACAGTTTTCGTAACAAGTGTATTTTTGTCTTGTTATTCACATTATCTAAATCTTGTACCAGTAATCTATGCAACGAACTTGAACAAAAATCATGCTCGGCCCACAGCCTACTAGTTTAACAACTTCATGAAATGGACTAACGGGTGATTCCGTTTATACCAACCCCATGTGTATTTGTTGTTTATGAATTTGGTCCACGGTTTAAATATCTTTGGTACATAAAAATTATGGTGCCATAGTCTCCGCCGGTAGCTAATTCTTTTGAGGCGGGACGGAAGCATCAAATTTAGTCTAGCGGAAAGCATTAAAACACATATGGGTGTAATTAATTACACCTAAAACGTCCCTTTCCATCGATTGCTCCGTGTCAGAAATTAATTCGGCACTATGCTTCACCCCCGCCCTCCACGTTCTACACAAATGTGGATCATCGCCTGAGGCCATCGGATGGGATGGTGTGGAAGAGGGTGCAAACTATGCATTCCGATCTTCCTATATTATCCGGGTCCCTTTCTATTTTTGTTTGCCTCTCTTTAGCATGTTTAGGTCTATTCCCTTCCCATCTTTTCGCTATGTCATGTGGCTACAGTGGGGCAGGAGGGAGGGAGGTGGGGAGGGGGGGGGGGGGGGGTGAATGGAAACCGGTAATTATCGGCAACTAAAATCGGAGCTGTTAATGCTTTCCTTGAATCCCCCCTCCCCAGCGTTCCAGGCGTACAACACATTGTAAAAAGAATAGGAACATGCTGATTTAACATGTGGACGATCCATAAAGGCCATCCCACTATCTGTTTTTATGTCAAATGCTCACTTTGTGGTTATGAAATACTGTGCAAGCACTCATCCTCTCCTATGGCCTATTGGCCGTCCCACACCGTCAAACCAGGGATGTGGTCAACCATTCTCCTGTGATATTCCCTTCCCTCTCTCTTTCACACGTCTCTTTCTCAATTTCTCTTTATATTGTTGACATCAATTTCCCCATCTCGATCTCATTATCATATCATGTATGATGTTTCTTCCCCCGTCTTTTCTCTATCCTCTCGTCTCCTTCTCTCTTTCTGTCAATGTTTCTCTCACGCTTTCACACTTATTAGGTGTCTCTGTTCTTTCTATTCATCTCTCTCTCTCTCCAGATTCCCTTCTCTCCTGTCGACCCCCACCCCTCTCTCTTATATATCCAGTCTCATTATTTGTTTTTTCTTCTCATTTTCTATGTTACTTGTTTCACATCATGGCCCATTCACCATATCTTTCTCAATATAATACAGTGGAACCTCAGAATAAAGATCTCTGATATAACGAGGTATCTATTAAAACAAGGTGATTTTGCTGGTCCAAACTCTTTATATTCTTGTTTTGCTGGTCCTTAGGACCTCTTTATAACGAGGTTCCACTGTATTGCCGTCTTTAATCCTCCTCTCATTTCCCATGTAACTCTTTTATACACATTTTCATCGTCTCCTTTGTCTTTCTCTTCATTGGATTAATATTTCCGTCTCTGTTTCACCCCTCTCTCCCATTCATCCGCCCTCCCTCGCTCCCCCTCTTATTTTGTTTCTCTCTCTTTGATGTCACTGAGCCGAGCACACATTCAACTACCCTTCGCTGGCACAGGCATGACATACACGTACATGAACTGTAATACAAGTTGAGTGACGCAATAGATAGAAAGAAGTCGTAATTTCTGTATTGCGTTAATTACCAGTCTGCGCTAATGAAGTCTGTAATTGAATACACACAAGTAACTCTACGTAATGTTGGCTCTGTTTATTGTTTCATTTACCTTTTGGTATGATATCATTCTGTCATGTCGAGTCATTTCAAGGAAAGATGCTGACGCAGTCCTTAAAGATAAAATTGAGTTATAGTCATGCGATTGCATTGTGAAAGAAACGATGTGGAATAGACCAGAAAAGGTTGATCATCTAGCATATAAGAATTTGTGTGTATTGCAAGGTTCTGGAATCATCAAAATGATAAGAAATTTGGCCAAGTCTTGGTAAAGTTACAAACACTGTACACAGAAAGATGTATATGGGACTACACGAACACGTGGCGTAAAAATCCTACCCGGATTTTTACGATGTTACATGACATATTTAGAATATGAAGGCATTTGAAGAGCCATGCCTTTCAGGGAACATGTCTTATCTGATGTTCTTCCACACTTGCATAATAAGAATGATAACGCTCACAAATTATATTTCACCTCTTCCCAGAACTCAACCTTCTCTCTAAGTACGTCAGTCAAATGACAGCGCATATGCAAAGGACATTACACACAATACGGCAATTTGCTTGCGTTATTTCTTCAGCTCATCATTCATACGAAGGCAATTTACTCATAGAGTAGTAATTCAACACAATGTTTGCTCTAACGAGCACACCAGTCGCTGACGCATTTCTCCGTCAAAAACGCAATCAAAATGACGCTCGCCCCTGCATTCTGATACAACGCAAGAATAATTTAACAAACACACAGCAAACATCTAAACGAGACCTTTTTATCTCTTTATTAGTCACGTGATAATACAGCTAGCGTACATGAACGTTCATTGTTATCTATTTACAAATCTTTAGAAAAAGATACAAAAATCGATCCTGTTATTTTGGAGAAGGATAAAGCTTCATTCTATATAAACCTGCAGTCACGGTTGAAAATGATATACATATATGTGTACTGTAAAAAGGTCATCCGGATGGACAAACGATATTGAAAACACATCACTATAATGGTAATAGTTCACAGCAGGAATCGGTGTAATATCGTATTTACTTGGTTTGGGGTCTATTTAAGGATCATTGTATACTGATATTATAATAATATAATATCACCAATACAGATTCGTTCTTTTTCTCTCTTTAGAGGTAGGTAAAATGTTTCCTTTTTTTTACAAGGAACAAAGTACATAGGCATACATTGTAGACTATTGGTTTTTACATTTAGGTTTTAGACATTATCAACAACAAAAATCTACATAAGCGTCACTCATACAAGTTTAAATGGAGAACCGACAGTCCTTTTAGTGGTATCGAATCTTCCAACATTGTCTACAAAATATTACAAATTTGTACCAATTTATTAATTTTAGTGTTTATTTTATTACATTAATAAGAAGTAAAGAAGATGAACTCGTAAAGTGCTTTCCCATAGGGCAGTCGTTCTCATTCTTTATCACACATAATGCTTGCAGTTTCCTGTTCGTTATCAGATCAATATACAAACAGCCAAACACTTGTGAGTTAACATATGGTAACAAACTTTGTAGAAGAAGTTTACCTGGTAGCTAGAGTATAAAGAGCAATGTTAACATTGGATGATGAGACGATTAGAAGCCAAAGTAAGGATCAGCTTGGTGGAAGAGACATTCCTCAGGGGAGTTAGGAGGTAAGAAATCACTGCCAGGTCCCTCAAATCCATTTGCTCCAGCTTTCATACAGACAACCAACGTAGAGGGCACACTACCAATACATCTGTAAACAAAAAAGATTGATAATCTGAATGGTAGCTGGTGTTATTTCCTATTCAATCTCCATTTAGTACCCGCTTGTGATAGACATCATTGTTTTAGATATAAGCCCTTAAATGAATCGACCTCTGTAGGCCTATAAAGAGCATTGTAATTTGAGAGTACAATCGGCTTTGAGAGTTCAGCGGTGTCTTCTGGGTAATTAATATGTTTTTGGAAAAATACTCATCAAAAAGAATAAGTGAACCTTTTGATAAATATTGGCAATAATGAATAATGTCATTTAATGAAAGTTCAACAATCACTTGATCATTATGTCACAACAAACTGTTCTCATATATGTCTCTGTCAAGTGACATCTGAATCTATTCGATGTTGTAAAGTAAAATATTAATACAATGCAATTTGTTAAATCTAGACAATAAATGAAGAGAAGAGATACTAATGAGAATATAAAACCTACCTGCAATAGTCGTCTCGCCCATCATTATCCTCATCCTTCATGTACCATGTATTGGAATAACCTGGATCAAACCATTCTACAGAGGGGTTGGGGGAAGTATAGGCTAGTAAATCATCTTCTTCAGATCCAGCGAGAAGACATGAAATGAATGGCTTTCCATCGGTGCGCACGACCCTATACAAGAAGATTAAGAGAAAAATAACTTTCGGCACACTTCACTAAATTATTTGTTTAATAACCTAAGTACACAAGACCCTACATGAATTTGAATGACAGAAATTGTTGCCCACTTCACCGAATACCTGTGTATCAATGAAAGAGAGATATTACAGAGGAGTAATGTGTAGATCTGTGTCATTTTTGTGTCTATTTTAAAAACCATGTAATGCAATCGGCTAATATAATTGAAAGGAGAGAGACAAAATTAATGATGATCACTTATGATGAATTACCTGCAGAAATCGTTGGGGGCGCCCTGGCCCTGTACATCGACCCACCCACGGAACATCTGCACCATTCCCCGGTCTGTGATGGCGTAGGAGCGGCGGAGAAGCTCACCCGTTGTACCATTCGTTACATTCTGCTGTATGGGAACTACTGACGATAGTGTAGATGGGACCGGTGTTGTAGCCTTCACGGTAGTTGTCTGAGGGGTAGTGGTTCCCTCGTTTGGCTGCCCGGTGGTAGTAGTCGTTGAAACACCTAGAAGAGAATGATAAAACAGGCGAGTTTTCGATTAGTTCTGGAAGACTTCATTGACCGATGAAGCCCAATGCACACTAGACAGTTTGAATAGCGCACACAAAGGCATATTAAAAACGTCTGTAAATCGGCATCTTTTGGAATCTTTAAAATTGGGAAAATTAGGAAACTACTTGACCGGTCCACAATTGCAAAATTAACCCATGCATTTGTACCCTCCCACCTTGATTATTGTACTTTTTTTGTCTGGCCTTCCGCATTCGTAACTACTTCCACTTCAAAGAATTCAGAATACTGCTGCAAGGCTTATTACTCTCTCGAGAAAATTTGAGCACATAACCCCAATATTGCGTTCTCTTCATTGCCTTCCCATACACCATCGTATAACATTTAAAGTTCTTCTTCTTACATACAAATTATCCATGGCCAAGCCCCTAAATATCTTTCAGATTTGATTTCCTTACGTTCTTCTAGTTCTTTAAGACCTCTTCGATCATCATCAACTTTGCAGTTAACCCTTGGACCTCGTACCGTTACAAAGTATGGCGATCAAGCTTTCTCAGTAAATGCCCCTATACTTTGGAATAAATTACCAGCACATTTTCATAATATTCATTCTCTTGACCAATTTAAGTCCTTGCTGAAAACGCACCTTTTTGATTCATGAATGATATTCTGCAGTTGTGAGTCGGTCAAAGGAGGTCCACACCGTCTTATTTCTTGTTTGTTCTATCTTATGTTTGATCCTCTGTTTGACCTTATGTATGTTTGATCTCACTCTTATTTTTATTATTATATATGCACGATTTATTTATTTATTTATTGAATAAAGAACAGATGTATAAGTTGTGTGTTTATTATAAGTTTTGGTACATAATTTTTTAGTCAGACTATGGTGCGCATTAATAGAGACACCCGTATTAAGCGCTTAATCAATATTGTATATTATTATTATTATTTCGATTGGGTCATAATCTAGGCCTAATCGAGTCGGAGAAGGAAACGCGCATGCGCCATTTAAAGGAATGTTTAGAGTTCTAGATTCAGATCGTTTTGCATTCACTTTATGTACGATGTCGCTTTCACATGTCACTCATACAAACTTGTGCGCCAGGAGGTGACGCCTCGTGTACAAAACCAGACCTACATCCGCGACTAAACTAGTCCAGCCTTTGTACCGTTACCTTGTAGCGCACCCATCAGCTGATAAAAAAACACACCCTCAACGTTTAAAGTAGACCTAGCCATTCCTCTCATTCTGGACCCCGATCATATGGACGGAAATTTGGGGGATTGCGCGATCAGTGAAGAGACCGCGCTGTGTGTGGGATCGATGCGTGTGATAGAAGAATAAAAACAAAGAACGGACTGAATCTGGACTACGAATAAACTAGTCTTTGAGCCGCAGTATGAGTGTGATATGATGTAAAAACAGATGCAAATGTACAGTGCATGGAAACATATTACTGAAGCATTCATAGGCTTGATTGATGCCTTCATTTTGTAGTTCACATTATAATTTATATATAATGTAACACTAACATTTATTATGTATGATTAACAGTTTGGTAGTGTCGTCTTCGCTCTCTATTGGGTAAAAGTACTATGCTTCCCCTAATCGCTGCTAGGACAACGGCACCAAAGAGCCTAGAAAAATAGTGTTAGTCGCGTTAAAAATTAACCTTAAAGAGTTCTGGTCATCTGATTGCACTGTGAAAGAAAATGTGTGGAATGGATCAGAAAAAGTTGATCATGTAGCATATTGTATTGGTGTGAACTGCGAAGTTCTGTAGTCATCAAAATCTTAATAAATTTGGCACAGTCTTGGTAAAGTAACAACCACTGTACACATAAAAATGTATATGGGACTACACAAATTGTGTCGGGGCTACTAACCTTGATTTCCTAATCTCCTACTTTCTATGCTCATTACTCAGCCAGTATACATTTTCTACCAAAATTGTTTGGTAAGTGACATTTATTTGTAATCTTAAACATTCAGTGTAAGTTTCGTTTGATTCTGTGAGAATTCATTTTCTTTCTTTTTTACCAGAACTCACCTTTATCTTTAAGTAACATGCTAACTAACCTTGCGGTGGAATGCACGTTCCTTCTGCCATTGAAGGGAAGTTGCTGCACTGGGCCTTCTGTGGCCAGACATGTTGGATACCAAGGATAAAGACTGAACATTCTGTCATGGCTGCCCGACATAGCTCCGAACACGGTAAGACCGGAGCATCTCCACATGATGGGAAGTGAAGGGAACAGACGAAGAGTGGTAAGTTGACTGGTGAACAACCCATAGCTAGGAGTGGTAAGAACTCAAAGGATGCTAACTCAGCTTCAGTAGGTGTCATGTGACCCATAGAGTTAGGATAGAGTGATACTGAGTAGGGTAGCACCATGTCGCATTGGGCTGATTCAAGGGTTTCACACGATCCTGGAAAATAAACAAAAACAATATAATTTTAATTTAATACAGGACTAACAATCTATGTTTTTGAAGGCCCATACACAAATGCATGCAATAAAACCGGCATCTTACGACGGGTGTCCTTTGTAGACAGGTAAATATGCATCGTGTCAAAGGGTCTGCATAATTAAAAGTAAACGTACTGAAAAATGTTCATATTTTGACTGTAAACGAAATTTCGGGTGAAATAATCTGAATAACAGACAAAATGAAATTATCTGAAATAAGAAGAGTGACACAATACTGGTAGACTACATACAATCTGGGTACTGGGTTCCATCTATATGACTTACTTGGTAGGGAGATATCCATGGTTTGTTCTTCGTTGCCTAGTCTACATGAATATACACCCATGTTTTCTACTGATAGCGATGGAATGGTGAGAGCAGCGGTCTGGGTACCAATGAGTTCACTGTATGCGAGGCCCTCAACGGCAGGCATGTCTGAAATAGATAAAGATATGATTGACTAACTTGAGGGTGAAATGACTGGTAGTAGGATGCTAGTTTATTGGTCGGCTAGAGTAACAACCAATGCACACACACGTACACACTCGTACGCACACGCACACGAACACACACAATCGTACGCACACGCAAACACTCAGGCGCGGATCCAGGATTTCTTAGGGGAGGGGGCCCAACTTTTTTTTGTTTTTGTCTCCCGAAAATTTGAAAATCGCACCGGCCGAAAAGTCGCTCAGAGTGGGGGGGGGGGGGTAGTGAGCACATTTTTTTTTTTTTGGTCCTCAATTTTTTTTCAATTTGCACCCCCCCCCCTTGAGCGCCAGGGGGGGGGGGGGGGACCCAACCCCCCAAAAGGTAAAAATCACGTGATTTTACATGATTTTTTTCTCAAGGGGGGGGGGGGGGGGGGCGGGCCCCCCGGCCCCCCCCCCCCTGGATCCGCCACTGCACACATTCGTACGCACAAGCACATACTCATCATATCATTTAATGGTGGGAACATGAAGACTACTCAAATCAATTATCCGAATACAGTGAAGAAGAACTACTGGAAATATAAAAATTAATCACGCAATGTAATGTCAAACTTGTCCCATTTTCTGGGATATTGACGTTTTGATCCCATGCCAGATGAGTGATTTATTATAACTACATGTACATTATTCACGGGATTCCAGTGCTAATAACTAAAGAAGAATATAATATGAACTTGAAAAATTACACACCCACACCCACACAATATTGTGTTCAGAAATGGTCTAGAATGCAAATAGGATTTTAAACAAATGTTTTCATTTGTTTATCCTTATTAAGAGGGGAGCCCTTTCAACATCGGTTGGTCTCCCATGGGGTCCTGCGAGTAAACGGATGGTACAATGGCAATGTTGTTACCATCAACCATTTCTGCGATGACATTATTACAACATATTGTAATAATTTCATCGCAGTAATGTTTTTGGTTGATGGTAACAACGAAAATCAGGGGGAAATCAGGGGGGAAAAGTGATAAACTGCCGGGTTTCACACCCCTATAAATTGCATGAATGATAAGAGAAAGACGGTATTACCACGTGTTTTCATGGATACAGATTCGCCTCCAGGATTCATCCACTCTGGCCGGTTATCCGGGGATGATGAAGAGCAGTATGCAGTAACCGAAGAGTTGATTTGTTTCTCTATGTGTCCTTGACCTGGTCGGAGAGTTAGTTCCTCTGGAGGAATCACAAAACAAAGACAAACAATACAAGAAATGGACTTCAATATACAAGGGAAAAAACTATACAATGGCCGTTATCATTAAAACAAACAATAATAATAGATAATGATTAAATCCATCACTCTTATACAATTTTCAGGCTCTGAGCCCCTCTCAGCCAAGAGCAGAAATACTAATCCTGATATGGTTACCTTCGGTAAAAAAGACGAATCCTTATTTTTATTATTATTATAATCATTATCATTAATACATATTTAGAATCCGGGTTGCCGCACAAAACGACTGTCGTAAATCATGACATTCCGGGAAATGTAATTAATAGATGATCTCTCTCTCTCTCTCTCTCTCTCTCTCTATCTCCACCTCTCTCTCTCTATCTCCCCACTCTCTCTCTATCTCCCCCACTCTCTCTCTATCTTCCCCTCCCCCTCTCTCTCTCTCTCCCCATCTCTCCCTCTCTGTATCTCCCCCCTCTCTCTCTGTATCCCCTCCTTCCTCTCTCTCTCTCTATCTCCCCCTCTCTCTCTCTATCTCCCCCTCTCTCTCTATCTCCCCATCTCTCTCTCACTCTCTTACCGTTGGAGAAGCAGTTATTGCCGACTTCTGATCCTAAAGGAAACTGATCGCAATCCAATGTTTCAGGCCAAGTGTATCCAAACTTATTCATAATTGGTGCACAGCCTACACGAGAAGACTCACACAGCTCCCGACAGGGCGGCTTGATACCTAGGTAAAATACAAGACGAAAATCATAGCTTGGTCTGGCATACCTTCATTTACATCAACTACGTGAAACTAATTTAAAAGATCTTGAATAGTGCTGCATAGGAAAAGATTGCAAAGATTGAAGAATCGACGTCAGGCAATTTCAAAGGTGGATAAATTACAACGACGTATTACGTAATCCCCACGTGATTTCTAAGGTACATACAATAAGTTAGTGACGTCACTCTTGAGTTGATTTCTCGAAAGCCTTTGGGATTGTGTTTTAATGTCATCATCTTGAATACCGCAGAGTAATATCTTTCTTGGACAGCGATTTTATTCATATTTTTTTTCTGACTGTTGAGCGAGGGAATACGGGCGTTATATAAAACCATTCATCATTAATTTGGAGTGCACTTATAACGCCCTAAATTATATAATTTCACTGTACGTAATGTATTTTTATCAACTTCATTATGACCGCGGTTTTCCCTTACTAGCATCAATAGCTCAGGGTTTCCTTTTGATCAAGTTTAGTATAAGGCTGAAGCTAAAAATTGGACCGATGTAGGCAATTTTGTCGCTACATTCCTTCAGTCTCAGTCTTTCCTAGGGTCCACCTAAGCTATTTGCACTGGATACTACCGTCAAAATTATCTTACCAGGTATTTAGATTTGCCAACTTAACAATATAGCTACACGAATATACTTTTTCCAGGCTCTATCTCTCTCTTGTCCGGATGTATAAAGGAATCATTTGGGCATCATTTCGAACACAAACTTAATAAAGGTGTTCATCGCTTGACTGAACATCATATCAACAAAATATTGTTCAATTGCATGGATGCGGCTTGGCTTATCGTGAGCGCGCTGATTTGACCAGGGCCAGATGACGTAGGTCGACATTAATGCAAGCTGACCTTTCGGATAGGTCGGCAGGGCCTGAATTCAGGCCATTGCCTGAAACCTGGCATCCCTGTTTATAACATGTTTCTTTGTAAGTAAAAATAAACTTCTAAAACTTGATATCTTTTTAATATGAGGGGAGTGGGTAAACATAGTGTAGTTTGCATACATTTCCTTTTAAGATAAAGTGAATTAACTGCAAATGTGAACTTGTGGGCTACGTTGACCTGTGCATGGTGACCTTGTGTAATAGTGATCTTCAAACAAACTGACCTTGTGGGCTAGGTTGACCTGTACATGGAGGCATATAGACAGCACAGAGGAAAGCCTCTAGATCCAACGAACACTGGACTTGGATGAGAGGAGCAAACTGCGATAATTCCAAATAGGCGTCGTCCTGGTTTGCATGCTGTAGGAGATTCGGGAACTGGGTGAAGTCATATTTCATATCCATACATATTGGAGTAGAAACTGATTCACAGTGATCTAAACAAGGAGGACAACAAAAAACATTCACAAGAATAATTATTGTAGATTAAACTTTTCTACTTTGAAAGATGCATGTATGTCCTTTGTAAGAGATTTTTTTTTAGCTGAGTGTTTATGATTTACCTTTACAGAGAAGGATGAGTTCTGGGAAGATGTGAAAAATAATTTGTGAGCATGATCATTGTATTATGCAAGTGTGGAAGAACATCAGATAAAAAATGTTCCATGAAAAGCATGGCTCTTCAAATATCTTAACCCTATCAAGCCCGGGGGGGGGGGGGGGGGGGGGGGGGAGGGGGCTTTAGAAGCACCCCCCCTTCGACATTTTTCGCAATAATTTTTTAACGCAAGAAAATCTTGCACTGAAATGTTGTGACTTTTTTCTTTCGAGTCTTGCGCATCTTCGGACCTACCATTACAAAGTCACGTGTCCTGTTGTCCTTGCATGTCAGCCCGAAAATCGCTAATTTTCGTGATTTGTGTACAAAACATATGGAAATCTCATTTTTCAAATAAAGAGATAAAACATTGGTTATTTGGTCTTGTTTATAGTTAAGGTGTTTATTTTGGGGTCAAAATAGTTGAATTATAGTTGGAAATGAAATAAAACAACAAAAACAATAAAATACATAAGTTAAACAAAACAAAGAAATACAGAAGAAATTATCAAAACAATAGATAACATGAGGAATAACCTGGCTCTTCCAATTTTTTTGGCTGTATTATTATCCCAAATGGTCTAAATAATATATGTAGTGAAAATTAATGTTTAAATATGAAGAATATATGATTTATGAATAAAAAAAAGAATGTTATTACCATATTTGCATAAATTACCATAAATATGCAAATTAGTGAATTTTTCAAAAAAATGAAATAACCATAGTATTCTTTACACTTCACTTGACATGCATGCAAATTTTTGCGGCGATAGGTCGTTTCACGGCCAAGATCATAGGGGGGGGGGGGGGCCTTAGAAGCCCCCCCCCCCCCCCCGGGCTATGCAGTTTCAAAATAGCCCGGGCTATATAGGGTTAATGTTCTAAATATGGCATGTAAAATCATAAAAATCGGGACCGATTTTTATGCCACATGGTCGCGTAGTGCCATATAAAACTTTCGGTGTACAGTGCTTGTAACTTTACCAAGACTGGGCCAAATTTCTTATCCTTTTGATGATTCCAGAACCTTGCAGTACACACCAATACTTATATGCTAGATGATAAAAGCTTTTTGATCGATTCCACAACGTTTCTTTCACAATGCAATCGCATGACCAGAACTCAACTTTATCTTTAAAACCATGTCTTCGGTAGAAAAGTAATACTTGGAAGCATAACATTTTTACAAAGCGGTGGCAATGTATATCCAACGGAGGTGAGAATAATGTAAATATTATTGCAAGTCACGTAGATTGTTTCAACATTCTCTATCAATGATACAGTCTAGCTATATACTCACTCTAATTCTAACGTCCCTTGTGTACAGGCATCGCCATTAAGTTGAATTGATTGTATAAACCAGACGATATATATTCTGGTTTTAATTCTGCATTAATCAAACCTTTGAATGCAATTCATCCATAATTCGGTAGTTGGATTTAGTGTTATGTATAACTGTGGTGGCTCACTCGTTAGAGGTTCCGCTTCATGAACGGGAGGTCGTGGGTTTGAACCTCGGCCGAGTCATACCAAAGACTACTATAACAATGGGACCTTCTGCCTTCCAGCTAGGCGCTCAGCATATTAGATTGGAGAAGGGTGGTAATAACATATTATGTTATGCAGGGCCCGCTGAAAGTGGCTACCCTGGGTAAATAAAACGTTATTATTATTATTATATTATTAGTAAATGATTGTGATTAAGCGCTGTAATGCATGCTAGAGTATTATTAATGGAGCGTCAGGAGTAGCAATGTGCCATACATGAGCGCTATACAAGAACCCATTATTATTGTTATAATCAATGTCACACTCAATGGTATGTCAAGGTCCATGCATTAACCTACATTACAGACAATCCATTGCGCCATTACATAAGCATTGCGCATGAGGCGCCATTTGATTAACGTAGAACTGTGTCAGTGAGAGACGCAGTCACATTTGACGCACCATGAAGAGACATTGTTCAAGAAAATTATTGCAAAATGAGCTGTGTAATATTGCTTTGATTACTGACGTACAGGCTAAATGCGTCAACAGGCTAGATAAGCAGAGATGATATTCGAAATGAAGCCTGATGCACAGGAGGCGGCATTAGCTGATAGAAGACTGGGTAAGCAACTGGTGCAGTCTTCAAAACGCCATGTTAGATCTAACAAAGTGAGAGCAATATGTTGCGTTGATTAACTGGCTATAATTATGCGTTAAATGCTTTCACAGGCGTGATTAGCGGAGGTAATAAAGCTTTAAAAAAAATAACGCCTTGTGTGCAACGCAACGGACATCGGTACTTACCAGCGCGCTGAACATATTCAGGTACTGTGGCATCCACGTATGCGCTAGCTCCCCAATCATTGACGGAACGGACCAACAAGGTATACTGGGACTGCGTCATGAGATCGATGGTAGCTTCGTCCTCTGTATCAACGAGCACGGTGCCCTCATCATCGCCCGCGGAGTTGAAGAATGTGATCTCGAGACCGTTGAAGCTAACGTTAGGAATGTCAGGTTGGTGGGAGAAGATCTGTGCCTGAGATACGGCAGGTCTGGAGATGTTCATTATAACTGGGACAGCAGGTGCACGGACATCTGAAATACAATCAATAAACTCATATCATTTCTTAGTATTTCATATCTGGACCCCGTCTTACATACAGTAACATTTGATTGAAGTGATCGCATAATGCATATCAATCGCAAACCTGTACTAAAAAGATAAGGGTTTGCGAGTTTGTAAAAGATAGTAAGACTTGCGATCTATCCGGACCAATCGAAAGTCTTTTAACGATAGGGCCTCGTTTATAGATATTGTCATATTGGTATATGAAGTGTCGAACATGACTGCTAAAGGCCTGGGGGGAGGGGTACTCATATTTTATGACATACGGGGTGTGTCGCTCTAATAGGACACTTTTTAGCCAACAAAATCCCTCAACTTGAGTCCTATTTTAAACAAAAATACCATTGAAAATTGGTCCGTTTTTCAAAATTTCAATTTTTTGTCTTTCTCGGGTGTTTGCATGGCAAACACCCGAAAATGGTGGAAAATGTGCCTTACTTCGAGGAATATCCACCGAAATGACCCTTAAAAATGGTTAGGGGTTTCGATGCTTCAGCAGCACACCCCCGTCAGAATTGAACCTTGATATCCTTTAAGTACTTACCCTCCACACATTCACCGTCTTTCTTGGATGGATAGTTCCTACACATGAAGATATCTAATCGTCCAATAGACAGCTCTTTCATCGCATCTTTACAATCCTTGGAGATCCTTCTACAAGTCTCTTTACAAGCTTTGATGACGTCACCAGTCTCAGGGTCACATTTGGGCAGGTAAGCTGCGCAGATGAGAGGCAGAAGGTCGTCTGAGCATCCCGATAGGATAAGTCCAGTTAGTGACGTCATATCTTGAGACATCTCCTCGGGTGTAGTATGACCGAAGATGTTGGGGAACTTTGTATGAGTGAATCCCATCTGACGACATTCGGGTACTGTGACGTCATAACAGAGTTCAGGTTCCTGCTGTTCTGTTACCTCTTGAGCCTCGTTCAATGCATCGAGTACCCCTACAAGCAAAGGTATCATTTGTAAACGTTAAATAAAGGCGAATAGTTAGAATGTTTTTGTTTCGGCTGTGGTGACCCTTTCTAAGGAACGAATTGTCAGTGGCTGTGAGACAATACCCTTAGCAAGTCTCAAATCTAAGTTGAAATATTATCCATTGTGAGAAATGATTGATACAACAATATGGCGTCAAAAGCTCTTCGGAATAGAAGTTATAGATATAGACGGTGACATACAATTCCACCTTTGTTATTATCAAATGTTGCCCATGTAAACAAAAAAATAATACCCTTCTTCAATCCCTCACATTCCCGGTGAAAAGTAACAATACGAGTGTAATGAATGAACGGCCTACCAACCTGTACGAGGAGAAAGCTATTAGTCTTTATGCAAATGGAACGCCTTATATTACTTCTACAACCCCTTGACAAAAATCATATTTTTCGTCTGAGACATCTTATTCTGGACAACTATCAACAGCATTTAAAAGTTTATTAAAAGTTTATGAACCGGCGCTGGTGATAAAGAAAAGTACAATGTATATTATACTTAAAAATAAAGAATGAAATGAAATTTGAACTGACTCATTTCAGGTTCGGCACACCTAGCTGGTCCTTCTGTTGCTATGGCAGGAAACCTTGAGCATTCAAACTGATCGGGCCATGGCATACCGACAGTTTGGAAGATGGGCATACATTGATCTCGAGCTTCCTCGCAGACATGTCTACATGGAGGGACTGGTACGGATACATCACCTACCTCGAGGCATGGTGGAGCGAACAACGTACACACAAAGTCTGCTATAGGACCACAGCCTATTGCCACCAATGGTGCCAAACTCTGTCAGGGGAACAATGAAATAACATATTTAAAAAAGGTATTACAGTTAAGGTATAGGAGGATGATGGAACAAACCTAAACACGTCGTACAAAGCCTAGGCAAAAACAAATTATCAGACATTTCAGATGCTCTTTGAGTCGAAAATTATATTTACTTCACTAATAATATTTACTGCTTCATAAAACTGACCAGCAGCCCAAGATTAAAAGAGTCATTTTTTTATAAAGAACTTTTAAGGCCCCACTGCACTACTCATATTGCCTAATCGGTGCCTGTTGGTCCCCCATGATCACCTTTTTTCTTATGTTAGTTGAGAGCTGATTTGATGAGTTAATCACCAGTCAGTGACCTTGCAGGGAGATCTAATCTCCCCTGGCCAAGCTTGTTGAGACAAACTTAAAAGAGTACATTATTATTATTATTATTATTTTTTTTTTTTTTTAGAGGGGGGGGGGGGGGGGGGAGCACATTTTCCTTCCCCATTTACGAAAAATATTGTCAAAAGAAGAACAGTAATCGACTGTTTAAACAGGATAAAAATTTCTTGAGAATACTTAGCATAACAACTTTGTTATGTGCACATCTTGCGAAATTTACTTTATTTATTATGAATTGCAGTTTCCCTATTGTAATTTGTAACATCAAGACAAATTGTGACCTTTTTTTCCTTTTTACACGGGCAAGTCAGTATGTAAAGAATACAGCAGCTTTTGAAGTAGTGCTGTTAAATTCCAGAATTGTTAAACTTTTCATTGCCAAAGAACCGTGCCTGTTATTGCACGAACAGGAGCCCCACCAGAACGGAAATCTAATTGCCGATGTATTAAATGTAGCACCTGTTATGGTGGAAGAGTGTAAATAGCACACCAGGGCCAGCAGCAGGCCTGGGCGCATTTTGAAAACCTACGTGAGGCCATTCACATTCGGACTTTTCGGTACGTTGAGTTTACGATGGAGGAAAGAACTGCCTGGGGGTTTTACAACATTAGATTAACATCTTACATGAGTTTAATTGGGCCAATGCATGGTCATATTATTTAATGAGACGTGATCCCCAATTGTACATATAGGTCAGTAAGTACTGTGTTAAAGATAAAGACCAGTTATGGTCATGCGATTGCATTGTGAAAGCATAGACCTACTCTATGGTGAAAGAAACGTTGTGGAATCGATCGGAAAATGTCTAGCATATAAGTATTGGTGTGTACTGCAAGGTTCTGGAATCATCAACATGATAAGAATATTGGCCCAGTCTTGATAAAGTTACAAGCACTGTACACAGAAAGATGAATATGGGACTACCCCCACACGTGCGCGAAACGTGCGTTATATCTATCAGGTCCAAATAGATATAATAATTTACAAAATATATCAATTAGTAGGCGGTTTCTCGGCAAAATGTGTATGATCACGTATTAGTCAAAACATATTCTGTCGCATGATTGGTAATAAGAGCTTCCATTTCATTTGTTGAGAGGGGGCGTTTCCAAAACTGGTCTTTACCTTTAAACATATTATAGAAGGAAACATATTCTGATGGACAAGAAAAACAAGAGATTGGACCCCTCCTACACCATACCCTCTATCGGTGGCCCTCCTACACCATACCCTCTATCGGTGGCCCTCCTAAACCATACCCTCTATAGGTGGCCCTCCTACACCATACCCTCTATCGGTGGCCCTCCTACACCATACCCTCTACAGGTGGCCCTCCTACACCATACCCTCTATCGGTGGCCCTCCTAAACCATACCCTCTGTCGGTGGCAGTGCTAAACTGCAATAGATTTTATGGGGACAATGATCATATTTTGTATAGACCATTTTTGTAATATTATCAAAGTTCAATAGTTAGAATGCGAACTGCATACATTGTGTGTTGTTAGGTAGGACAATTAAGCCATAATGTTTGTACTACCTTACAATAATTAATGTATGTAATTCGCATTTTGATTATTAAAACACAATTATTCATAACAGGTGAATATAATAATTTGTAACATGGCACTTAAAGGTAAAACAAAGTTTTGGTATGGGGTCATGATTTTTGATGTATTGTAATATCGGTAAAACAAACATTGCTACATCAGTCGCACATGTCTCCATTTATCTCGTAATACAACACATTTATTGCGTTAGGTAGAAGGAACCCGCTCAACTTCATACCAACGTTAAAGCATCTTCTTAAAAGAATTCAAACTTTCATCGCACCCCCTCCCCCCTGGAGCGTCGGGGGGGGGGGGCAACTCCACAAAAAGGTAAAGTTAACGTGTTTTTCATCCCCAGGGGGAGGGGGGCCGGCCCCCCGGACCCCCCCCCTCCTGGATCCGCCAAAGCGAGTGACGCTACGCCAGTGAAAAGGGACATTCCAGCAGCGATAGAGGACTCACCTCGGAAGCAACTATAGCATCTTGTTGTGTCATCATACCAGCTAGGTTAGGGAAGATAGTTTCTGTGTATTGAACTCCATTCTGCAGACAGAGCGGCATAGTCAGGGGTTCACACGTACTCCGACCACCTAATACACAAAGAATTCAATTATCAGATTCAATGAAAACTTTGCAATTAGGCCATTACAAACATATCGTACATGTTTAGCGTCCCCGCCCACTTCCTTTCGGGGGGCAGCCTCCTATTTTTGTATTACTTTTTTTGGATTTTTTTTTTGGATTTTTTTTTTTTTAAAGTAAAACAAACATGAAAAACACTGCTAAAATGGATCTATTTCTGATTTAAAATTAAAAAAAAAAAAAAAAATGTTGGCGGATATCTTGAAAAATAGCACGACTGTCAGGGAAAATGTACCGAGCGGCCATTTTGAAGAAGAAAAAAAAGGGGGCCTCCTCCTTCCTATTTTTCAACAAAGCAGGACGCTAAGCATGTTTTTGTTTTTTTGGCCTTATTCCAGATCCTCAAAATACTTAGGTATTATATACAGGTTACACCACATCAACTTTTTATTTGGCCTTAAGAATAAAGACACTTCATACAAAAACTCAAAAGAACAGGCACACCTAGTCATGCACGGATAATTTTATTTGATATAATTGAATTCTTATAAATTACATTTCTGAATCATGCGATCTGATCTTGATATATTTGATTTGATTAAATTTTGGTCGATTCGATCACAATAAATAAGATTCAAGTCAATTCGAATAGAGGTGATTCGATTCAATTTAATTTGACTCGATTCGATCCAATATCGATGGATCCGACTTGATTCTGATTGATTTGTAGTGGTCCGTGAACCCTTGTCTATCTGGTTAAACATTAACATGAAATACACTTTATGGAAAGTGTTCGAAAGATATTTATCATATGACAAACCGTTCATTGATATTGAGGGGAAAAAAGATATTGAGCTGAATTATAAAGCTTCATCCATTTTAATGAGAACACATATTGCTAAATGTAAATCATGCTTACCAATGACAACTGAAGATGAGTTCTGCAGTGGGGGTTGTCCAGTAACAACTAGAAAGAAACAACAAAAGTTATGTACATTTATTGGAGGTGAACATTCAATGGCTTTCATGTGCATCATGCAATTACACGAGTTTTGATCGAAAAACACGGTCTGCGGCGTATCCAGACCCTAGAATCGGGAGGGGCAAAACATTCAAGCATATTTTTTTTCTTCATTTTTTTTTTTTTTTTGGGGGGGGGGGGAAGGGGTGAGAAAGTGCATATATTTCAAGCGTTTCCAAGAGAAATCGTCCATTTATTTAGTTAAATTGATTACCTACAGTGTAGCTGCAATATTATTTATTTATCATCGTAGGGATCGCAAATATGTGTTAATTAGAGGAACAAATTTGCCCCTATCTTCTTCCTTCAAGTGCGTAAGTGCATTCTAATACCATGTCAAGCAGATATCCAGACAATGGCAGTTATCAGCGTGTCATTTTGCATTTTGGCATCAGTAATTGTTAATTTAAGGTAAATATCAAATTAAAAATCTAATACTTTATCATAATTTTGATATAAGACGAACAAAGGGTCATCGGAAACAAGATATATTATATAGAGAGGGCATCAACAGGGTCTATCAATTTTGCCCTATAGCTTGTTTCGTTCCTTTTCTGTTTAATAAGTCTATATATATAAGCTATACGTCATATAGCCTAGCATAGAAGGAGTAATAGAAAGAAATGTACAAGCATGCAAACGCCGCATACAACCGTCACCTTATGTACTTTCCTACAACATGTGCTTTTTAGAGTTCGAACTTCAACTAAACTATAATCCCGTCTTCTGTTTTCTTCCCCGTCAGTTAGAGGGCCTAATGAGCAATCACTCAGTGAATACACGTCGCTCATCACAGTAGGTGGGGTTGCTAATCACATACAGGTGGGTCTAGTTAGCGCTCACATAACCTTCACCTTCTGGTCCGCTGTAAGCCTCTAGGTCAATCATGTCTCGGACCACTACGGGATTTGAAGGGAGGGGAAGGAGGTGGGGGAGGGGAAGGGGGGTGGGGGGGGGGGGCATGTCTACCTTTTAGAGTATACACAACCATGCATGGACATGTAAATGTTAAAACAGACTAAAACTACCTATTGCTAAGTTCATGCATGGAGATGGGTAAACAGACTAAAACTCCCTATTGATAAGTTCATGCATGGAGATGGGTAGTCTGCAAGCACTAACCCTGGTCAGTCGTAAAAGGGTCTGCACTATATGCATGAACCTACACTATGAACATGACTGACAAAGAAAGCGGACAAAATATACAGTTCCTCAGTTAGACAAAGGAACATCCCTTCACTGCTATTATGTAAAAAGGTGAATATGCATGTGACACCTGTTCTACACATTTGTACATAATAGCAGTGAAGGGATGTTCCTTTGTCTACCTGAGGAACTGTATATTTTGTCCGCTTTCTTTGTCAGTCATGTTCATAGTGCTAGTAGGTCCACGCTATAAGGCCATGCACTATAGCTGCTCTCGACACAGGCGCAACCAGGAGGAAGCTGGGCTAGGTTCCTCAATGATTTGTTGATAAAGTGTTAAATTAGGGTCTGTGCTTGCAGACTAGGGGTGGGGGGAGGGGGCATGTCTACCTTATCAAGTATACAAAACCATGAATAGACATGTAAATGGTAGAAAAGACTAAAAATACCTATTGCTAAGTTCATGTATGGAGATGGGAGGGTTCATGTATTCCGAACAAACATGATCCCAAAGCAATTTCAATGGGTTTGTTCATAACCTATTAAAATGTGTGAACATATGGCATTGACAATTAATGACATACAAATCGGAACTTAATTTCGATGGGATATGCAACAGGAACAGGATATGAAAATTGCCATTGAGTTGATGAATGGAAATCCTTTGCAATCGTTATTTTCTAAACAATGGCCTAGCGTCGGTTCAGGACGTGTTGGTTATCTTTGAAAATGATAATTTGTTTGTCTTGTATTGTATTTCGTATACATTATTTGGACTCAATCTCATTGAGAATTCAGTACAAAGCACTGTAGATAACGGGTCTCTGTACTTTGTGAATTTCGGGGGCTACTTTTCAACCTTGCTTGCATGAAAATAACACTGTTTAATTTGTTTTGCATTGAACTCTTACTATGCACATTTTTTGGGGGGCTCTTTTATGACTTTCTGGGGCTCTTTTTGGAATATCAGGGGCTAATTTGCCCCGAGCCCCCAAGTATTTTTGTTACTGGCATGGACCTACTACTTTAGTGAACAGTCCGATAATATCCGACTATTTGACAATAGACACATGCGGTGTGAAACTCTAGAAAACCAGCGTGGGGCACGTTATTAAAATCCTTTTCATGTGATATTAATTATCATATGCTACTGAGTACTGTGACATTCATTCATTCATTCATTGATTCAAGTTCATTTATTCAAAACCACACAAAAAATGATATAATCTTTTACATGAAAAAGAGACTGGCAATAGTACATTAATCAACATATATTAATTTGATTACATCATTAAATGAATGGTTTTAGGACCCATGTAGAAGCTAAGCTATTCAATCCACTATGCTGCATCAAAGTTTCAAACTGTTCTTTGATGTATGGGGAATATGAAGACATTTCAAGACAACAAGATCCAAGAGGATTCCTTATCATACAACATTCATAAATCAACCCTAAAAAGAAATTGCATTTGTCAAAGGCATACATATCAGGTAAATAAGTGTTACCGATCATGGAGAGTTTCAGAAATTATGAATTGTTGAAGTTGTGATCAATCAAACACATGAATTATTGGCAACTCTGTGACGTATCTTGTTAGCTCCACTCTCATTTTCTCTACACGAACAACAACAAATCAGTAATGTTCCTCAATTTTGTTTCTCGATCATACATGCACCCTAGTTTTAATTATTGCAAATATGTTTCTATAACCCCTGTATGGGTAGATGATACTGATAGTATATGGAATTTTAAGGAAAGAGCAAATTGGAGAGGACTTATAAATTCACAACTTACTTATAAGAATTTGCTAAAACTTTCACCTACATGTTCCGCTTATTTTTCTGCTTCTATTACATCCAACTTCATGTCAGGGTGGATTTCCCCTTTAAAGATGAAGTTGAGTTCTGGTTGCATTGTGAAAGAAACGGTGTGGAATCGACAAGAAAAGATTGATCATCTAGCATATAAGAATTTATGTGTATTGCAAGGTTTTGGAATCATCAAAATGATAAGAAATTTGGCCAAGTCTTGGTAAAGTTACAAACACTGTACACAGAAAGATGTATATGGGACTACACAAACACATGGGGTAAAATTCCTACCCGGATTGTTACGATGTTACATGACATATTTAGAAGATGAAGGCATTTGAAGAGCCATGCTTTTCAGGGAACATGTCATAATATGTTCTTCCACACTTGCATAATAAGAATGATATCGCTCACAAATTATTTTTCACCTCTTCCCAGAACTCGTATTTTTGATCATGTTGGGTGGGCCTGTCTTCAGTGTACAAGTGACGGGGAATCACCCTGGTCTCTAACCCTCTCAGCTCTTATCCAAACATGTCACATGCTACGTGAGTGATGGCTATACACAGACCTCCCAACAACATCACGCACTAAACGGTTCGGTTCGGAGGCACTCTATTCTGCACGCACAGACTCTTATTTGATAATTAAACACAACTCCAAAAAATTCTTGAGTAGAGCCTAGCTTTGTTAGTCTCTGGCTGTGTCAGGAGCAGCTAAAGTACAAAGCCTATGGGATGTAGTAGACCGTGATGTCGGCTTAGTCTCGAAGTTCAGACACTCTCTTATACACTATGACCGACAAGGGTCTGTGCCTCCAGACTAATCACCCACTAACATGAACAACCTTTACTATAGCCACTATTCATGACACTACCAATATACAAGAAAACTCCTTGCCAGTTGCCACTACCAAAGAACTCAAAGTTGAGGCAGCTCCCTGGCCGAGACAAACATCATGTAAATGCAAACCTATACGTACATGTATTTATATATTCCATTGTATTGTGTTTTCAGTGATACCTATAACCTCTATCGTTGTTCCAATGATCTCGGATCAGATGTTCAATGGCGTAGCTTTGAGCCATTGAGTCTTTTTGTAAGGGGGCGGACACTGGGACAATTCCTCTTTTGTTGGGGGGGGGGGGGAGGAGGGGAATCCCTTTTAAAAAGAACCAATGGTAACCATGTTTTTCGTCCGAGTTACCATCCACCATTGTAACCATGGTATCAAACAATGAAATTCATTATTTGATGACCCTATGTTTATCATTGTTTGATACCATGGTTACCATGGTGGATGGTAATTTGGAAGAAAAACATGGTTACCATACTTCTTTTTTTTTATAAGGGATACCGATAGTCTGAGATCATTAACAATGCAAACGATTTAGTAGAGGAGGGAGTCATTTTCCCTCATTTTTCTTTCTCAATATTTTGTCTCGCCATGTATGGGACCGGTTAGGGACATGTGCCTCCCTGTAGCTCCCCGACTGATCAATATCGAACTCTAATAGAATATATTTTTAAGGGGGAAGGGGCGCGCACAAAGTTAGCAAAGTGTTCGCTGTCAGCAGCCTAGGATACATGCACGCATAATTGCGTGGGATGCCACTTCCAATAATAATTACTCTCACTGATATTCATCGGAAATCCTGTACGGACTATCAAAATAACACTCTGTAACTTTTGATATAAGCAATACAGTTAGACAATATGATAAGCCCCTCCCGTTCTCATTTCCTTTTCGATATAATAGTGTTTATGGCGTCCGCTGTCCTTGGTAGTCAACCACAACTATGGCTAAGTTCAAAGATCTTTTTTACAATGTGTCGCTATATGTGTTCATCATCATTGAAATGCAGGGGAAAAAATACTTACACAATTTTGGGGGCTACTTTTCAAGCTTGCTTGCATGAAATAACACTCTTTAATTTGTTTTGCATTGAACTCTATGCAAATTTTGGGGGCTCTTTTATGACTTTTGATGGCTCTTTTGGGCATTTCGGGGGCTATTTTGCCCCGAGCTCCCATGTATTTTTTCACTGTTGAAATGAATGAAGCTTGTATTAGGTGACGTCTCCTACCCCCCCCCCGACCATTTTCGATTGGAAGCACAGTGTATGTTGCACTTGAACAACGCTGATTTCGCATTCATGCCGAGAAGAGCGAATCTACTTCTAAACGGTGAAACACATTCTCAGTGATACCTAAAAAGAAGGCACTATGTCTGGCTCGAAACAATTGTTTTGATTGTTATTAGACATAAAAATAAAATATTTATTGAAAACACAGGGTCGGGTTCTATGATAATGTTCACATATAAATAAATAAAGGCAGAGTGATCGAAATCTATTTTGAAATGATTGATAGGCCTATAGCTCTCCCTTTCAAAAAAAGAAGAACAAAAAAGCCTCTAGGCTCTAGCCTAAAACATACCTAGTTTTGTTCTACAAATATGTACCTACAAATAGGTGTACAATACTGTTTGCACATGTTTTTTGTTCGTGTAAACAGCAGTAAATCAAGCTGGGGCATATAAGCAACATTTCTATAGCAATTTAGGTTGCTTACGGGACCGATCATCATTTAGATGATGTCGGAATTCTCCTCCATTATTTGTTATATGGCCAGAAGGGACCACACATCGAGGTCACTGACAGGTGGCTATCTCATTTAAGAGCTACCAGATAGTATCTCTTTGATCTCATTAACTCATCTCTCAATCAACATACGAAAGAGAGGATCATGGGGGACCAACAGGCACCGATTGGGGAAGTTTTCTATATAGAGGGAGCTAGTAGCTACAAGTAGGACAGTGGGGCTTTAATGCCATAGGCCTACTCATACCAAAATCAACGTGCTGCAGATCGAGGCTAGCTACACAGTGGATTGCTTGCCTAGTAGTTTACTCAGGGATGTGGTTTACTGAAGGTAATAGTTTTGACCATTATACCTGCCCCACCCGTAGAGATCGAGGTGGGTGGTCAACATCCTGTTTTTCAAGAACCCGATAATGCTCCCAGATTATGTGCTTAGTTAGGTCCAATATACACAGCTGCAACGTCCGTCCCGGGGTTTATAAATCTTGTATTGACCTGTATGTAAGGCAATTCCATTTGAACAACAAACAGCTCGAGCAGAAACGGCACATTTAAACACCTAAACAAAACAAACAATTGAACGAAGCAATGCTAGATCTTTACCCAGGAGCCCTGAAACAGGATCCACGCTTTGAAATCCAATCCTGCATAGTAGGTAAGCGGATTTGCCCATGTCCAAACATGTACCAGGGAGATAATCCCTCCCATCTCCCTCGAATGTATGTACACTAGCTGTTCTTCATAAAGCCGGAATAGAAACGTCTTAGCTCTTTTCATGAATTCTTGATATAAAGTTTATATCTTTCCGGACCCTCACTTATCAATAAATAATGACCAGTAAAGATTAATCAAAGATTGATTTATTAAGTTCTGAAATCTATTTATATTCTATCAAGAATTGTCACAATCATAACATGAACACAAGTTTATGGGCCAGTGACGTGACAGATCTCTGCATTCTTGCCTACCACTTAGCAGTCTTTCGATCATCTCGTGACCCTCTTGAACTTATCATAAAGCATGTCATCATCTCGAGATTTATTACGTGTAGAGACATGTGAAGTATTGAAAGGTGGAAAAGGGCATCATCCGATCCAGATAAAAACACATCAATAGTAAATACACTCTCATGCACGTACCGCACACTCACACTCACTCACAGGCAAAACGTACATCATCATGGTGATGTGTATATTATATATTGGGCACGATGGGGCGGAAATCCCGGAATGGGGCTTCCCATATGATTTGGAATGGGTCAAATGGTCAAATATTCAAAAGAAAGAAAAATAACAATACAACTAAAGATAAACTTGAGTTCTGGTAAATATAGAAAAATAAATTCTCACAGATTCCAACGCAACTTACACTGAATGTTCAAGATAACAAGGAAATGACATATGCCAAACAATTTTGGTACGAAATGTATCCTGATGTATTGAGCATATATAGAAAGACAAGGAAATCAAGGCCGTATAGGCCCGCGCCCGACACCACTCACTATGTGCGAATGGGAAGGAAGATGTGTTTTTATCGAAGCTATGATGCCCAGTATAAGTTTGTGTGCGTTCGTTTCTATTTCACTACGATCCAGAACGAATCATACTTCATAGCAAGTTTCTCTCAATATACGGTTCCCATACCATAACTCAAGGTTAGCTTTAAATACATTTAAAATCGAATAAAAAACTTCAGTAAAAGTTCATCTCGTTTGCAGATCACTTGGTAAACAAAATATACGATGTACTTATTTTTTGCTCCTCTTATAGTTATAGACTTATTTATTCGCAGGTATAGTTCATGGATATATAGACTTGACTTGTAAAAACACTTAGATTCCGATTATACAAAAGGTAAGAAAGAATCAAAAGCGACTAGTATGCGATTCTCATGATAAATGTGGAACCAGGGGGTTCGAATTAAACATCCCTGGTGTTACAATCAACGTTTCGTGGTTCTCAAGTCAACACAAAAATGAGCATAAAATGACAAACATGTGCATGTATGTATACGGCCACCATGCATCTCTCTTCATCCTGGTATCCAATAGTAATGAGATTGAAGCGTCTCATACGACTTATCAAACACACTATTTTCCAATGCCCTTTACTACTTCCCCCTTGTCAATTCACAGCACACAAACGTACATACCAGAAGATATTATAGGCATACCAGAAGATATTATAGGCATACCTGTAAACACGAGCATTGATGCAAGCCAGGGGAATACTATTTGAGGTAGAAACTCCATCGCAGTAGCGCTATGACAGGTGTTCTCTTCGGTAAGGGCTCCAAAGTAATGAATGAACGGAGCTGGTGGTACAATGCGCAGGCATCACATACACTTGTTTTCATTTCCGTGCACAGGATAATGGAACATCCGGGGATGTTATTACTTTAATTAGCCAATCACCTTCTGTTTTTCATCTGTTCATCTTTTCCGGCGCTGTGATTGGTTAGATTTCCGGGCCAATTTTATGACGTGCTTGCTGCCCATTTTGTAACTCCGGACCTTTCGTTTGGGTGTCAATCAAGCAGGGGGGGGGGGGGGGGGGGGGGGGGAGTCGTATAAGTTCCGATATTCGGGCAGCCAACGACTCAAGTTCGGGCAGCAAGGTACGCGCCCAAATGTCCTCATTATTTGGTCAGCGAGTTGCTCGAAAAGCCAAAATGAATAACCTCATATTTTGGCAGAAGTTTCCCGACCAATAGTTTACAGTACGTACAAAGTAACAAACAGTATTACAATTAGAAACTAAAGAGTTGACATTCGGGCAGAAGCAGTAAGCCTGAGCATTTACATGTATTACAACCATTCCTGAGAGGGTTAGAGATGTCCATATTCTCCTCGATCATAAATGAATACATTATATTTATCTCCCCGATTCGGAGGGGGGCACAACCGACCACTGCTCCTCGCTTTTACCTAAATGAAAAGTAAAAATACAAAAATTGTTATTTTTCCTTCTTTTTTCTTTTTTCTTTTTTCTTTCTTTCTTTTCTCTTTAGTTTGTTTTTCTTGTCTATTTTTGCTTCCTGGATCTTGTACAGATTCGTAACTCCGAAATAGAATTCTTACAGGCGGGCCGAGAATGACATAAGTACGAGTATTGTATTGGTAAAGCATTCGCGTAACTCATTTCTCAATCGTGATAATAATTCATAAAATGTTACCCCTACTTCTGCTACAATACAACTTTATCATATCCTTGTAATTTGAAAAATTCTGAAGATATATTTTCAGAGAGTAGAGAAGGCGCGATAGCTTGGTAGTAGAGCACTTAAGTGGTCCCGTAACTGTGAGGTTTGGGGTTCGAAACAAAGACAATGTAGGTCTAAATGCCTTTAACGTGGCATTAATCCTATTGCTTTCTTAGCGGTCAGATAAAGATCCTCATCCAATAAACATAGGGATATATATTCAAGTCGAGATACAACTTGAGCATGTATAAGCTCTTTTTTCAGGAGGGGGGGGGGGGGCGACTATATCGTAGTCCAAATCAATTTAGTGCGTGTGCAAAACTCCCCTCCCTGTTTCAGGTATATATGCGATAAATTAGCTACGGCTAGGGGAGAGATGGGGTGAGAACTAGGAGGAGAAAGGACAATTATTGTTAGAGGAGGGATGTAGTAGTCGAGTGGTTTAAGCGCTTGACTTGAAATTCGAAGGTCGTGGTTCGATCCCGGACACGACAACAATGTCATTTGGCAAGGTATTAATCTTCATTTGCCATACTCGACCCAGGTGAGGTAAATGGGTACCTGGCAGGAATTAATTTCTTGTAATGCTAGAGCGCTGTAATGGCAGCTAGGCTAAAGCCGGGGTAATAATTAATCTGTCTAATAGAATTGTCTAGATAGACGGCGCTATATAAATGCTTATTATTGTTATTATTACCCAATAGCAAAATGCATGCTCATTGTGGCAAGAAGGAAAATACATTCGATAGATAGGCAAAAATAGTTTTAGATAAATCGTTTCAACTGATGGTTTTCGGCAGCCCTGTACCCTTTTTTTGCTGACATAGTCAAACTAAAGGATCATGATATAAATCAATCATTAACTTTTTAATTGTATCATCAGTTCGTTTTCAAAATTATGTTACTTATGGAAGTAGAAATAAATCATTTCTTCGCCGTTCCCAGCCTACCCAGGAACATAACATAGTCAAACATCCGTCACAAGAGGGCAGGATGATAGAGCTAACAGACTGGTAAATCAAGAGCTCTTCAGCTTATCGACTTAATGCCAAACGTCATCTACTCATTAAACAATTATATATTGCCAAATGTGGATGTGCTTCATTGTAAACATAAGTTTTCAGAACAAAATAGAGAGTAAAACGTTTTTTTTATGATGGTTATTATATTTAGGATAAGGCAATGCATTAGTTTTACCTATGTGGGCCTATATCGAATCATCGTGTGTACAAACGTTTTATTTTGGGCATTCTAAAACCTTAAAATTACTTTCCATCAACGTATACGTTCATTACACTGTAGTACATCATCATGCATTATACATTATTATACAGGATATAATATAGGGCTCATAATCAGCTATTCAAGGTGCCCAAGGCGCTTGTTATTACACCGGCTTTACATGGCTACCGTTGCTCACATCTCATCTTACACGGAAAAATACGAATTTGATTTTGTTTTTTGTTTTGTTTTGTTCAAGGCAACCCATTACACTGGATTGGGAAGTAGCGGGAGGATATCATATCGACATCTATTTCGTTTATTTTCCTTTCTCCCTTTATTATTCTCTCGTTTTCTCTATTTTTATTTCATTTGCTTCCTTCTACTTTTGCACGTACCCCTACCCCATGTCCCCTTATAGCTACAACACTGTTCCGGGAAATTCCTGCGAAACACGAAACCTTCTTGTGACGCTTATATATGCGCCTTCTCGAAACATTTGAACATCCTGTAAAGACGCTTGGAGGACGTGAAGAGACCGTTGTGTGTTTGCTGGGCTCGGACAAAGTCAGATTGCTTATGCCCTACGTTTTCGTACAGAAATGTTTCTAATTTGCCCCGAAAGAGAGATCGTGTAGTTTGAACTTATATAGGATAGGCCAAGGTGCTTATATGGGCAGATTGTTAACCTCTAGAATACCATTAAAACCAAAACAGAAAAACTAACAAACAGAATATCTTCCAAGCATCGAGAGGAAGAAAATAAAACGTTTTACGTCATGAATAAGTATTCCTGAGGCTTATATCATTCTTGAGTGCGAAATAATTTTATTAGGATATTCTTTTTTTTTTGGTGTTTAAAGGGGCACGTTCCCGCCAGTGTAGTTATCGCTGCTCGAGTCATCGCCATCTTGGTTCCGAAGGTCGACTTCTAATATGCATACAGCTGTCAATCAAAGTACGTGCGGCCTGGCCTGCGTTTCGCCAAGCCAGCTGATCGCTGCCGATAGTGACGTCACGAAAGTGGGTGGAAACAGCAGCCGAATCTTAGAGCCGAACTGCGATTTGTATTACTTCGGCACATGTATGCGATAATCGGCATTGTGCGGGCATTCGGAACATGCCATCTGCGTAAGGGCCGTATTCTGTTGGTGTCAATAGGCAGCTAGCACCGTCCGCCAGCGGGTACTTATTTTTAACGCCCTCTGGAATACGGGGAACATGCCCCTTTAACAGCGTTGGTATATTTCTTGTTATTGCATATGAAATAAATAAAGGGCTGTAAAGTTGAAGTAAGGGTAGAAGTTATAAAGTACATACCACATTCTAACTCGTCACTCCCATCCAAACATTCTGGTCGACCATTGCACAGCAAATCAATTGGGATACATGGCATAGTCCCAGATATACAACTGAATTGATCAGCCTGGCAGCTAGGTCGCTGGTCATCACCTACAAACATAATCACAGAATAGTCTACAATTGAAAAGAAATTCACGGTAATGTAGTTGTGCACTAGAATCAAAAGAATACGCCGCATCTCTAGAAGAACCGCTTTAAAAAATAAAAAAAATAACGGAAAAATGAAAATATTATAAGCGCACCGTCCAGGTAATTGGGATTTTAAAAAACTTCAAATCACAATTGATTGGTTGATTCATGTTAATTTATTTTCCATATACATCATCACGGCATATGAATTAAAAAAAAAAAAATCATGGTCACAATATGTAAACAATGCATAATGGAAAGCGGATGACCCACACCAAATATTGAAAGAGAGAGAGAGAGAGAGAAAGAAACAAACAAAGGGAGAGAGAGAGTTGCATTAACAATTCAGTGGAACATACAACGTCTGTGGATATCAAACACCTTGATACAATTCCTGGTAATTGAGATTTTCATATTGTAAGGTACGTACAAGGATACAATTTGTTTAAATTAGGCTCATGTAAATTCCCATGTTTAAATGCCAATGTTACAGTATGCCGAGTAGTTGATAATAACTAATGTTATGTTATAAATAAAGAACAAGTTTAGGGCCTGGTCAGACCTGACCAACAACGACAACAACAACGACATCGACAACGACAACAACGACAACGACAACGACAACAACAACGACAACGACAACAACAGCGACAACAACAGCGTCAATAGTCCAGAATCTGGCCTATTTAATTTTGATCTCCACCACACCAACGCCTCTCCCTACGTACTTTCTTGCTACCAGCCGATGATGGCGTGATCATTAAATTAGGAAGTCCTCAGGCTGGGTTGATATCGGCTTGAATCAAGTATGTAAGGAAATTATAAAGGACAGTGCAGATTCTGGACTACAGCGACAACGACAACAACAGCGACAACGAGATTTCCCACCAAACACGCCGAAGGCTCCCCCTACATACAGCATTGTAAATCAGAAATGTTATAATAATCACAACATTCCTCCCTCTCTCCAACCCACCCTTTGATCCGCATCACGATCATATGAAACGATTACGTCACGTTTTTAAGAGCTTCAAGGATTGATGGCTATTATTTTCGCGATAAATCTTGTTGAATATTCATCAAACTACTTTAGTGAAAATGAAGTAAACTTAGTTCGCATCACACTATTTTAAGGCAGCCATATGGTGGCCCTGAAGGGACATCGCGAATAGACTAAATCGCGAAAAATTGGCGATAAAATTCACGACGTCGCCAATTTTATCGCCAATTTTTCACGACGAAATTGACGATATCGTGAATTGCGTGAATTTCGTCGTGAAAAATTGGCGATAAAATTCCCGACGTCGCGAATTTCGTCGTGAATAATTCGCGATCTGGTCTATTTGCGATGTCCCTTCAGGGCCACCATACAGCCAAGCTCTATGGATGAAAATAGTAACCTACATTCCAATTCGTCGCTCTGATCGTCACATTCTGGGAGACCGTCACAGCGCCATCCAATGGGAATACATGCGATAGCCCCTGACAGACAAGTGAATTGATCAGGTCTGCATGTGGGCCGCTGCTCATCAACCGTTTCATCAACCGTCTCATCAACCGTTTCATCCACTGGAATTAAAATAAAACCTATTAGTCACAATTTAAATGAAATAGATATGATAGCTAAACTACTGTTCTGTTAATGGAACTGACTTACCCGAGAAATTGGCTTATGCATTGATATTAGTCTAAACTGCTTATATAATGCAATATAATGTTTTGATCAACAAAATAGAGAATGATCGTGCTATTGATACTTCTTTGTAATAATGGTAACTGTTTCTTATGAAGTGTTTATCAGTTACAACTTAACCGCTAAAAGCGCTTACAGTACTATTACCCCATCACTGGAGTATGTTACGATGCTGACCAGCTAGTGCACACTCTCCATGGAGCATTCCAACATGTCACCCTTTTACATGTGGGCGCAAGCTAATCCAACGACACCGACGTTCACATCCTACCGGTACCCATTTAACACCTGGGTGGAGAAGAGCAATGTATATAGATAAAATGCCTTGCTTAACTTAGGACACATGTGCCATGCCGGCGATCGAACCCACGTCTCTTGCATTCCCAGTCGAGTGATATAGACCTATCGTACGACACCTCTTTGGAATCTTGATTAGATATTTTGCTTCACGTACTCCTTCTAGCAGTAAATGTGCATTTTCATAATTAAATAATAAGTTGACTTCCATTGCTCCATAGTGAGTACCATTGTGTTTAAGGCAACCCTTCTCCTCCCCTTAAGTCCACCTAGCTCCACCACCACCACCTCCACCAGGACCACCACCTCCACCAGGACCACCACCACCACCTCTACCAGGATCACCACCACCACCACCATCACCTCCAGTAAACATTCCAAGAGGAGTGTTTTGGAGGATCGTCTTCCAATTCCTTTTTTTTTTGGTATGGCTTTTCAGGTTGGTGTTGGTCAAAATGTAGGTAATCAGATATATAAGGAGGGGCATTTCGAGGGGGGGGGGTTAACCGGTCATTGCCCCCTCTTAAATCAATGGGGCATGACAACGTTTATCGTTCGACCCTGTAAAACCATTTAAAAATATTGATTTTCCTCCTCTTTTTTTGTCGTTGCTTCCCTTGACAGATTTGTTTCTTTTATAATCTTGATTACGATCGACATTACATGATAACTCCATTTTATTTTGCTCGTTTAAAAAAAACAAAAAAACCCTGCATCTGTTTTGCTTTGCATCTCATACCTTGTTCGCATTGCGCTTGGAGGTTCGCTCTAAACCCTTTATATCCTGTCAGGGAGTCACTTGTAAAGCGGATGGCGACATAGTATGATGTGATGGTTACAGGGTCGGGAATGGCAGCACCAGAATAGTCGCGTTCTCTGTCCTGCGTACTGATGTAAACCTGAGATTTGAGATACATGTATAATATCAGGTATTAGTGAAAGGTCACAAGATGATCAAAAGAGTAAGTATCCAATGAAACTGATGATTTTACTTTCTAATCCTAACCTCACTAAACGTGAATGCCTTGGAATACACCTGTAAGTTTGATTTATTGTAAAGATCTGAATAATAAATAATGAAGTAATCAGAAATTAATATAAAACATAATGTAAAAAATACTCCTGCTTCTAAATTGTCTCAACTTGACACGGACCCAGTGGAAAAACCGTTTGAGCTTGATATTTCCTTTGAAAATGAATCGGATGTTTGGGTTCTCATGATTTATTTACGATAATTGAAGTGCAAAGTGACGAGTTAGTGAAACGATTTATTTGGTATTGTGAGCTTAGGCACACTTGACACGAGGTCCTGCCTCAAGTAATAAGCCTTCCTCTCCGTATTATTATAGTTTTAAATTAAACTCATGTTAAAGGTAAAGACCGGTATTGGAAACGCCCCAATCTCAAAAAATGAAATGGAAGCTCTCATTACCAATCATGTGAACGAATATGTTTTGACTAATACATGATGATACAAATTTGCCGGGAAACCGCCTATTAGTTCATTTATTTGGTAAATTTGTTTCTCTCATGGACTGTGAGAGATATAGGGTAGTCCCATATACATCTTTCTGTGTATAGTGCTTGTAACTTTACGAAGAATGGGCCAAATTTCTTATCATTTTGATGATTCCAGAACCTTGCAGATGCTAGATGCTAGATGATCAACCTTTTCTGATCGATTCCACAACGTTTCTTTCACAATGCAATCGCATGACCATAACTGGTCTTTACCTTTAACATGGTTGCACTAGCATACCTCATAGCATGCCATGAGGCTGCATGCACGCTACCGTTATAGTGCTTTGTACATGCGAGAGAGCCATTGCTTCAGTGCCTTGTGGGTGCAAGCACGCATTCGTAATATCAGTTACTGTTCATATGCTCATTGGACTGTGATGTGTGTTTTGCACTCGATATTCATAGAACCATCGCGTTAATCAGATTATCTCAAAATAAACTTGGTACGGAGGGATTTGGGGATTGGCACAATGGGGATTAGCCCTGTGGCATGATAAGAGTTCAAAAGGGAATTTCTGGAGGAAACAAAATGTTCATTTGAAACGAACTAGATCCATCTTTTTGATACTGACCTTGTCATATCCGGCTTCCGTTTGGAAATCTTGAAATGTGATGCTGAGTTGACATTCTTGGTGCGTTAGATAGATATACCACGTGATATCTTGGCTTTCAGGATATGTTCCATAAGGGTAGTTGGGTGAAGCGATGGAGTACCTGTCACCATCAGCGAGGCTGATGTTACCACCTGTACAAAAAAATGTTGTTTGGAAATATTTGCATTAAACATTCTCTTTAGATGGCTCTCCCTCTTTCTCAATCTCATCTCCCCTCTTTCCTTTGTCTTTCTCTCTCTCTCTCTGTCTCTGTCTCTGTCTCTCTGTCTCTCACCAATAGTTAGGGAAGCGAAGAACTACTCGATGTCGACATTATACTTGAAAAGATTCAATCTAACATTTAACATTCTCTTTAGATCATACTCTCTCCCTTACTCTCGTCTCTCTCTCCGTCTCTATTTATCTTTATCTCTCGCTTTCTCCCTCTCTCTCCCTTTCCTCTCTCAACAAGAAAAGTTGGGGGGGGGGGAGGGTGAGCAGTGGAATATTTTATTACAAGCAGAAGGGCTGATGCTCCCATCTAAATAAAATAAGTTGACAAAACTTGAATGCACCTGAAAGATACAGGATATTACATGTTCTTGATAATGACGTACACGTTCCCTCCCCTGTTGCTCTCTTTCTCTTTACATCAATGTGTCACCATCTTTGCTTTATCTCTATGATTTTGAGATTACTCCGGTGTGCTTCAGATGTTCGGCAATCATCCTTATGGAGATTTTTTAAATCACTAATTTGTTTGGGTTAATCTTTGTCTAATTGTTATAAATGAGAAGATCAACATAACTAACCTTGTGCATCGATGGGAGGTTCTGGGGTAGCACCTGTATGCGGTTGAACACAATATAACAAAATAAACATGCTTTTATGCAGATCACAATGTCAAGAAAGTAAGAGTGGGAATAAGAAGGTATTCTTATCAATGTGAACATAAGATAAGATAAGATAAGATAAGATTTTATTCGTCTTTCTTTCAAATGACATACAGAGCATAACATTGAATCATAACACATTTACAAAGCAAAATAACAAATTATGATAATGATAAAAAACATAGTACTAAAAGAAAGACGAGGAGACCCTGGTAAAAGCAGAGCTTGTAATTATTAGGGTCCCCTCTGAGCCGGATAAAACATGATGAATAGATATTTGAGACTACCTAAGAATACAATAGGGAAAAGGGGGTATAACAAAACAAGAAGTGTACACACACACAACAACAACAACAAAACGAGAGACGAGACTAGACAAGACGGGAGAAAAGAGAAAATATGAGAAATAATAGAAGACTACAGCACATCGACAATAGGCATAGCGCACAACGGGCACAAGACAACAGGGGGGGGGGGAATAAGAGGTTGACAATCTGAAAATATTCAGTTAGACACATATTAATATCAAGAAGAAAATTTACATTTATAGTAATACATAATATATCTTGGCACCATAATAACTACAAAAATGAACTACTCTATGAGTCACAGTATTTATCGAGAAGATAAACCTTAAGTTTACACTTAAATGAAGAGAGACTAACAGATTGCTTAACGCTAGAGCCTAGAGAGTTCCAAAATTTAGGTCCAGTAAAAACCAAAGTATTAAAAGTTAACTTTGTCCTTACTTGGGGTAAGTGAAACGCAGAGGCATTTCGTGTAGCATGGTCATGAACTTTACTATTTTTCTTAAAAATGCTGACTAGAGCCTGTGGAAGGACACCAGAATCGAAGTTGTACATTAAAGAACCCAGTTGAAGGTGATAAATATCTTGCACCTTTAAAATTCTATGCGTATAAAAAAGCGGATTAGTGTGCGTACGAAAGCTAACGTTACAAATAATTCTTAAGACCCTCTTTTGAATCAAATATAACTTTTCAAGGTTAGTTTTAAGAGAGTTACCCCAAGCAAGAACACCATAATTAAGATAGGGGAGGATTAATGTTGAGTACATTAATAGAACATGAAGGAATACGTTGCAGGTAAAAAGACAAAGTAAACAATTTGAATTACTCTTTTTACTTATAGATGTGGGATTCCCACATTGATTAATACATTCTGAATTCATCTGTGCGTATAATTTCAACTAGAATTACTTTAAGTTGGTAAATTATTAATTGACTCTGTTTTAAAGATGGTTATATTGACTGTTGTGCAAATAATATCTCCATTAAAGAAGAGAGAATAATCTTTGCACCATCGGCGTAACGTTGGTCCTGATTCCTATCCCTGTCGAATCGAACTTTGGTAAATCTATGTAGCACAAAAATCTCTTTAGTTCTAGACTAATGATAAACGATAATTGGGTCTGATTTACCCAGGATAGCCACATCATTATGATGCCCTGACAGTGGGCCCTACAAATATTATTACCCTATAGAATCCGCCTGGGTGGAGAGTGACAAATATGGTTTAATTTCTTGCCAAAGGACTTTAGTGCAGGGCTTGAATTAGAAACCTTAAAGGGAGTGTAGCTTGGCGAATACTGGTTAACGCCATCTACGTCGTCTTTGGGACAACTGCACGTAAACAAATGGACGTGATTAACGGTATTCAGCGACTTAATCTCTACATGGTCAGCGTTCGCAAAATAGACCGAATTTCTCCACACGCTTCGGTTTTGCGTAGGTTGCACGCACGTGATTGCTGCGGTCGCGATTGGCCCCGAGTCAGGCGAAGGGAAGACACGTAGTCTCGTCAGGATACAGTCCATTTTAAGGGATAGTTGAGTTCTGTTGCAGACGGCGCTACACAAAATAATTTGTTTGTGAGATAATGACAAACTGAGTGTCAAATTTGAAAGAAAATACAATTTAAATGACAAAATCATCTTTGTTTGATCAAAATCGGTTCAGAGACGGCGGAAATATCCATAAATATAACGATTTCTAATACTTGTGTAGCACCACAAAATAATATTAGATAATTTGAAAAAGTCGTTGAAAAAAACGAAAAAGCGCCTTTACGTCGTATTTCAGCCAATGCCGGTGTTGGCTTTTTGTTGGCATTTTCGTGTTGGTTATATTACACACAACCAGCCGGCCCATGTATTGTTATTTTAATTAAATAATTAATTAACAGTCACCGTATTTTTTTAAAAGTGGAGCTTCGTTCGTTCGTGTCTCCTTAGATCAAGATTAAAGTATCTTGATCTTCGGAGTAGTTGCTACAACCGGCCGTGTCAGACACGTTGCCCCGGGGTGCGAGATAGGACTCTTGTAGCGTGCCCCCATTTAAAACAATTATACAATAACAGTCAACATTACATTTAATTAATAGTATGAAACTATTAAAATAGTGGAGCTGAATTGGTATGATCGTATTGGCTAAATTTCACATATTTTGGGTTCTAAAATTACCTTCATAACAATTTTAGGTTCTAAACGGGCACTAGTAATGTCATAAATAAGAATAAGAGCAATAACCATGCACTTTGAAGGCATTTGCTGTCTGAAAACAGAACTCAACTATCCCTATTTAACCCTTGGATTGACAGTTAAGGGAATGAACTACTTTACTACTACACATCCAGAAGAAAAACTTACCCGGTACACAGATAGCAGAAACAGAAGCTTTGAAACCCCGGCCGCCTTTAGAATAGTCTGTTATGAAATGGATTATGACATCATCAGACATTAGAGTGAAATTATCGGGAATGACGTCACCAGTTATGTCAGCCAGAGTGTCGTCGAGGGATCCTGATGTACTGATTGAAACCTGTAAAGTAGAACGATAGGTCGTGTAACTTTCACGGAGACACCTTATGTATAAAGTGGATGTCTTAGCTCCGTCAACGAGAAAAGTTCCGCATCAATGAACACGTATGATCCTCCGACAACGAGAAAATTTCCGCATCAATGAACACGTATATTTTATATTTGATTTGATTTGATTTCTGCATTTTTCCAATTATGATAACAAAATAACAAAGAATATATAAACGTAAGGTATAATACAAAATATACATACAATGATAACTTCCTGTCAATTTTTTTTTTTTTTTTTACATATGAAGAGCTTGATTCCAAAAGGAGCTAAATCCATATTTTATCAAAATTGATTTATTTGTCTTAAAATAATGATTTCCTACATGGGGACAAAATGCACTATATCACATTCGAAAATTTCACCAGGAAGTATGACATTTTTTAGTACAATATCATGTTTCATTCCAAAAGGAGCTAAATCCAAATCGGTTTCATTCCAAAAGGAGCTAAATCCACTTTGGGTAAATCACATTTGTTATTTCTCCGCTTTCCCTTTAGCCATGTACCTTCATGTTTATATATGTTAAAGGTGTCGCCCTGGACCAATAATATATGATAAGAAAACAATATATACCAGTTATTTGTGATTTATACTAAATTTTAGATTTTGTGAATTTAGCTCCTTTTGGAATGAAACGTGGATTTAGCTCCTTTTGGAATGAAACGGATTTAGCTCCTTTTGGAATGAAACTGTGATATGTTGCTTACTTTCTTTTCGAAAGCTTTTTTTGGTTGTGATTTCAGTATTATTATTTAAAAGGAAAGTTTTGCTACTAAATTTGAATAAATTTCAGTGACTTAATTGAGGAAATATAAAAAATTTCAGGTGCAATATTATGTTTCATTCCAAAAGGAGCTAAATCCACTATTTTAAAAAAAATCTAAAAATTTAGTTAAAATCAGGAAAAACTGCTAGATTTTTTCTTATCATATATTATTAGTCCAGGGTGACACCGTTAACATATATAACAACATTAAGGTACATGGCTAAAGGGAAAGTGGAGAAATTAAAAAAGGTGATTTACTCAGAAGTACCCAAAGTGGATTTAGCTCCTTTTGGAATGAAACTTTTCATATGTACATATAATAACGAACTTAATATTTCTATAACATATTATTATAAATTTAAAGTATTATCCAAACTATCAGTTGAAAAAAGTGCAGGAGACCGCAATCATAAGCGAAGCTTGACTAGGATGGCGGCCTCAAAAAAAAAAAATCTTAAGGTAAAACTTAAAATGAAAAAGTGTGTAAACGTTCTTTGTGTATGAGTTTGTGAGTGTGCTGTTCGAGTGTGTATTGTGTGTGCGTGTGCGTGTGTGCATGTGCGTGTGTGTGCGTGTGTATGTGTGTGTGCGTATGATCCTCCGACAACGAGAAAAGTTCCGCATCAATGGATACGTATGATCCATGTTCCATGCTCACATACACATTTCTATCAAATGTTAACCTTAAAATGTGTGACAGTATTCGACTATATATGCAGTTTCCATAATCTGACTATGAGAATGTATATATACAGTAGGTTTGCGGTTGCACCATGTGTGTGAGAGAGAGAGAGGTTTGAGGAGTCCTGAAAAGGACTCTGACTCGGTAATCTTTCTTGGAGGAGTGTAGTCCTGAAAAGGACTGTTTGTTATCTTTCTTGGCATATAGTTCTCAGGAGAACTATAGCGCTTGGAGAGGATGAGTGGCTCGACGTTTCGAACAGGTTGACTATCCGTCGTCAGGAGTGGGGAATAGCTGGCGTGCGTGAGCTTAAGTCACCGGTGTGCGGACGTCAGGGGAAAAAAAAAAAAAAAAAAAGAATGTATATGTAACTTGCATATTCATTATTGTCGCGCCTTGGTCGAAAGATTCGGTTATTTCCGCGTTAAAAATCATATACTTTTATTAACATGAACATCCCTTGGGGATAGTCTTACATATGTTTGGTTCGAGGAATATCAGGGGTTAACAATTAATGAAGAAATATAGACTAGATCGAACAAGTCATTCTTCGACACTTTCAAGGCAGGTTCGCATTTAGTAGCAAGACTTTGATGCAGGACAGGCGTTTTCACAGATGCGGAATTTATCCCGCTAACGGAGGACACAATTTGTCCCTCAATAGTGATTGTTTATTACCTTACTTGTAATGAAAAGGACGCCTGCGCTCCTTTCGTGCGAGGTCACGTTAAGCCCCGCCCAGTTATACCGTTCTAGTTCGACTAGTTATACTAGTTACGTCCATACAAGTCCAACACATTCCGTGATTTTAGTAGGCGTGATTCTTTATGGAGTTCTAGTTCGAAACGATGCCCAAACCCGCGTTTCGTTATACGACGTATCGTTAGTAAGCGTCCACACACACAATTTCATGGTATAACTATCCCGAGACGGTATAACTAAAATTTCACACAACTATGTAGCCATGATACCAACCTTATGACTGTATTTCCCAAGTTGAAAGTCTTGGAATGCAATGGATAGGTGGCAGGTTGGTTCGGGTAGAAAGAATCTCCACATCACATTCTGTGATCTAGGATAGCTATTGTATGGATAGCTGAGTGAAGCGATGTAATACGTATCTCCACTCGACATAGTTACATTGGAACCTGTATGAGTAAAAACATTTCAAACAACTATATCATGAAGGAGATATTATTTAAATGCATGTAACATAAATTAATTCACAAGGGAAAAATAAATCGAATCTGCCTATTTGTTTAATTCTAATTACGTAAAGATACGGTGATGTTAGATCATCGACCCGACAGGGGAAGAAAACATGAAGAAAAAATCTTCAAATAGTTATGAAAACTAAAAATAATAAGATCGCAAAGTCGGAATCATCAGTCCGCACCGATAAATATGTCTTCTTCCTAAATACAGTGTTCATCTATTAGAACGCGCAGTTATTCCCAAATTTGGGGTCATTTAGTGAATGTTAATAAAGCCAAGATAATCATGAAGGAGAGTTTTATATATTCATTATCACTAGGTTAGTCAGTATCTGTGGAACTCCATCAATGGCACTCACAAACCAATAATTAAACTTCAAATCTGATTTCTCAAAGATAATAGACTATCCTTCACATGCGTATGCACAGGGTGGAGCTGAGGATTGAAATGGGTGATACAATTGTTGCATTTTTCGGTGGAGTTTCTGATGGAATAACTCTATTATCAAATAAACAATTACTTTAGATTTTATACAGAGAACTGTTGCTGGGCTAGCGCCATGAGCGTCCTTGGACGGTGTGTGCGCTTTATAAGTTTACACTATTGTTATCATTTGTATTATTATCATTATTATTATTATTATTATCATCATTACAGAATAAACCATCCCCAAAAATTACTTTTAACATTCAACACTTTTACACACTTGGATTATTGAGAGATGTAGAAGTAACTGGCATATTTTACTTACCGATTACATCAACATACGGCTGAGTAACATCTGTTTTGGAAGAGATCAATATGAGTTGGTTAGAAATGAGCCTACTGTTATTAATTGTTATATATTTTATTTCAATACGAATGCAATATTTTACTTCTTGCTAATTCTCTCAGGAGACGGATCCTTGTTAAACATGTCAAAGAAATGATCTTTATACTTATTCCTTGCCTCGTATTTTATGAGACGCGAAATTTAGTGAAATAAAAGAAAATGTTCGAGAAGTGTGACTGTATGGGTTTGCGTGTATGTGTGCGCGTACTTGCGTTTTTGTGCGTGTGTGTGAGGGGTAGGGGCTGGATGTGGGTCTGTGTTTGTGTTTTAGTGCATGGTAAATATAACTCAACCTGACCTGAATAGACTTTAGGCATCCTATTCATCATGCATTGTTTTACTACACATCAGTCACGTACTGTATACCACGACAATCCGAGTTAATATTATAATAGACTAAGGGACTTGCTATACTATCATGTTATGGTATCCGATCTATAAAATAGACTTTACACACCCAGTCGGATCACAATCATCAGGTAGATTTTTCTATAACATATCGTGTTATATGTTTGGAGCAAGAGAAACGTCATCATACATTTACACACCGGCCCTTCGGGCTCTGAAGAGACGGGGAAACAACAATTTCGCAAACATAGCGATTTTATGCTCTCATATATAAGAGCAGAAATTTGTTGCGACAATCTTCTACTAGAAACTATATAGTAGTGAAATTCAAATAGCGAGTTAGATCGCTAGGGCTGCTGCGCTCTCGCTCTTATAAAGAAGAGCGCAGCAGCCCTAGCGATCTAACTCGCTATTGTATATTTCGCTACTATATATATAGTTATTAGAAAGAGTTTGTCGCAACGAATTTCTGCTCTTCTATATGAGAGCACAACATCGCTATGTTTGCGAGAGAGTAAAGTCCCAAACATATCTGATGAATTACCTGATTCACAATCAGCGTATAGATGAGCTTTGAATCCTCTGCTGATATCAGGGCCATAGTTCGTGTTGCTGCTGAACCGGATGAGAACATAGTCTGATGTGATGGTTATAGGCTCCTTTATGACGTCACCATATAAGACAGCACGAAGGGAGTCTAATGAAGCAGATGAACTGATCTCAAGCTATGTGAATTAATGAAGAGAGTGTGAGGAAAAAGGTTAAATAATGGATTCCATTTGCGATAATAATCATAAATATATTCCATGAACATAAGAAGGTGCGATTTGCCTTCACCCTAAACAGTTTTAAACTTAATTACAGGGTCAGATAACAGGTCTTTAAACGTTTAGTGCAGCAATGACGGTTTAAGAAACAATAGGGGATGATGCCCCCATTTGAAGAAAATAAGAGATTCTGGGTAATGAATGCCCACCCAGACATAAAATGAAACCCCATCCTCCAGTTGCATTTTCCTTTCTTTATCTCTCAAGTCCTTTTCAATATAGGAAATGCCATAACAACAGAGCTAAAATGGCTATCTAATAGGTCTTTATAATATTTCGATTTAAACAAAAAACGAAGAAAAAAAAAATCCATTCCATTATCAAATGCTGGGCTTAGAAAGAGGGCATAAGAGAATCTTTCAGTTGACTCAAAGTTACGAGGAAACTCTTGAAGGGATTATAACATTAGTATCTTAAAGTGGAAATTCAAAGAAATCACAAATATGTCAACTAATGTATCACTAGAAACTGGTAAGCTAACAGATGGCCATCGTAAAAGTTTTAGGTCAACTACATATCGGGTGATTTATAAAAAATTCAAATGCAACCACCTCCATAGCATCTGGGATATACGAGAGATTCGTCTGAAAAATAACGATGTTTTAATGACGTCACATAATGGACCAATACTGCCCAAGCAGACGACATCCCGTAATGAATGAACATAATTGCAAAGCTATTATTTCAAACCATTCAAAAGGGGATATGAAACCGATTATGATAACTAAAATCTTTTGCTTGTAAATACACAGGATAGGGATTAATTAACAATCAAAGAAACTAGACTTTCATATTAAGAAAAAAAAAACGAATCATATAAGGACGACATTTGTTCCCTCTTTAAACGCCGAACATACCGCGGTGTGTGCAGCTGAATATACAATGGCGTCCTATTTTTGTTTACAAGCGACAGATTCCTTTATTTTGTATCGCTGCATTTGCCACAAAATAAAACCATGCGCGGGGTTTAGAGTGAGGCAATATATTATACATTTAGCCTGACGGTAGTGAAGTAAGAGAAAAAACTCAAAAGAAGATGAAAGAACATGCACTGAAAATATGTGAGATGTCATGGGACATCGTCTGCTTTTGCAAATCATGTCCATCCTGTGATCTCACATATCTCAGCAGCGTTCGGAGAGCTCTTCATGTGCTATGCCGGAGTTTAAGCGTTTTGTAATTTAAAATAATCATTACTTCGAATGTTTTCAAGCATTGAATTTTGATGAAATTAAAGTTTCAACTTTGCAATAATGAAAATAGTTTTTCAAACCAATGCATATCTACTTTAAAACCAGTGCACCCCGTCCCCATTCCGCCCGCCCCACAACAAGACTCATATATATCACACGAAATTCAGGATGAATGATAAGTAAGCTCATTTACCTTGTCAGAATCCGATCTGGTTGTAAAATTATCAAAATCGATGGTAAGTTGACAATCAGGTTGAGGGAGTTTGATAAGCCAGATCCTACTGATGTAAGGAGGATGGTTTTGAGGGAAGTCGGGTGATGCGATAGTGTAGGAATCCCCGCTTGATAGTAATATACCAGAGCCTGAATAAAAGATTGAGATATACGTTAGCTTTGTATCATTACCTATTTTTTGTCTTTCACAAACAAAAAAGGAAACGTCATTAAAGGTACTTAGTTCTATTGACTTATTATTTGTTATCTTTGTCATCATGCATGTGTCATCATACATTTCATTATTTTGTTTTAGTAAAATAGCTTTGCTCTCTCAGTATTTAAACATTTTTATTTTAAGAGGCCATATACAGATTGAATATAATCGTTTTCAGTTGTACTGTAGGCTTACTATTGAATGTTTTCTTAATGTAACAGTTGAGCCTCTTCAGCATTTTTTTTCTCCAGATTCTTATAAATAATATATTGTGTTATTAGAAGTCGCTGCTTCACATAACAATTCTTACTGCATAAGAAACAACGTAGATTGACTTCTAGCTAGGTCCTTGAAAGGATATATTATTACAATGGTATTAACTGAATATCCGGGAAAATAAAGCTTGATTATCTGTATATTTACCTCCCGTGTCGATGTATGACTCGGCGTTTACATCTGTGAGAGATTAGGAAAGAAGTAAAAAGTTTAGTTGGTATTTAATGGCAGGAAAAAAGATCTATCGGTCAACCGTACTTCAATATATAATTGAATTCAAACTATGGGGCAAACGAATTTTACTAAGCAACTATGTTTTAAGTTTTCAAGTTTATTTGTTCCACATTTAACAAAAAATATAGATATACATACAAAATATTTGTTTAAATTTATATGTATACAGTGCGTCCAAGACAAAACGAAACCGAGAATAATCGATGTTTTATCATAACTTAATCACAATTATAATGAATAAACTAATTAATGATACATATTCGTAAAGCTTAGATCCTCCTCTTTCGTTTGATGCAACTCATATGATGCATATTTCACGCATTAGTGATTACAGACAATTTGAAGAAAGGGTACCAAAAATTCATTTAGCGAACGGTATTTGCATTTCAAAGAGATAATCATATTCCTAGAAAGTTCATATGACACCTCAATCAGGAAAAAAATGAACCAGTAATAACATAGTTCTGTTTGTTTAAAGCAATGCTTGCATTTCCATAATTATATTAAACGAATTCGTTTTCACTGGCTCCCTACCATAGCAAAAAACAAAGTTGACAACATATTTAACTCCGTTTCGTTAACGATCAGCCATGCATACGAGTCTTTGGTCAACTTTGTTTTTTGTTAGGGCAGGCTGCCATTGGAACGGATTCGTAAATTATGGAAATGCAAGCATTACTTTTGACAGACAGAACTTCGTTATTCCTGGCTCCTTTGTCCTAATTGAGGTGTCATATGGAAGGGCAGAGTATGGACATTAAAGAAAAGCAGTGCTTGTATATTGTATGTTCCTGGTTAAATAAAGATTGTAGATGTAAACATGGTAGCAGTAGAGAAAGACGTAATATACAGGGGGAATTAAAACACAACGGAATTAGGAAAATTATATACAGAATAATGCATTAGCACCAATACCCAGAGTCACGCGGTTAAAATACGTAGTCATTCAAGTAATTTAGTAAGCATAGAACCGAGAAACTTGTTTGTATACATTAAAATCCGACGCATGCATCAATAATTACAAATTAAGATTATCATTGGAGAAAAAAAGGACTGGGGAGGGGAAACAAATTATATTAGACGTAAGAATTAAAATGAACATCTCAAAGTTTGAGTTTAAAGCTTACTAGTTTACAGGAGGGATAAGACCGCCCTGTAAGGTCACTGGACAGGTGGTTATCTCATCAACTCAGCTCTCAGTTAACATAAGAAAAAGAGCATCATGGGGAACCAATGGTCACCGATTATGCATTGTTTAATATAGAGAGGGCGCAAGTAGCTACAAGCAGTACAGTGGGCCTTAAAGAAATTTAACGATGGTGCGTCGTTAACCTCTGAATTTAAACCATTCCAAAAAGTGGGACCTGTATACATAATTGTTTCATGGGCATAAACTGTCCGGATTGGGGAGGAGATGAATATTGTCTCTTTGTCTTGTGGGATAGGAGTGCATAAGGCTGTTTATAGCAAACAATGGGAGGGAATACATTTGGCGAATCACCCTTACTTTAATAGTTGATGCATCAAAATTCCGAGGAAATAATTGTATAAATCAAATACTTTCAGAAAACGATTTGCAAGAAAGAAAAAAAAACGTTAGCATGTGCCTAGAAATCAGCCAGATTTAATTTTTCATATTGCTCTTTTTCGGATCATGATTTTTTTAAAAATATTTTAAACCATTTCCCCACGCTAGCACCCCGTAGATTAGATAAGGCAGTAACAGAGTTGGATACAATATTTTTTAAGACATGAGATGGAAAAAAAGATTTTAACTTATTTTATTACACCTACGTTCCTAGACAACAGTTTGCTTAAATGACCAATTTGAGTATTCCATGTTAGTTTACAGTCAATAAAAGAAGTGTAGTGGAATTATCTGGGTATCATTAACCAAAGCTAGTCCTAGTAGCTCAGAGAGTGTATTGCTGAAAATTATAAAATTAAGCCCCGTCTTTTCGATCTCACCCGAGCGACGTGTCGATGAGAGACAGTTGGGGTCTGATCGTAAAACACGGGGTGAGCTTTTGCCAGGCTCATGGACACCGTCTTAACCAGCCATTCTAAAAAACCTCCCTCATCGCGATCAGCTGGCGCGCGCTATGTACATGTATACATTGTTCACGGCCCTGACGTCATCTACCCGGGTAGAGTTCCGCGCGCGTCTTAATAGGTCGTTTATCAGGATGTCATCCGGACAACGTCCGGACGTTACCGCGATCTCACCCTGGCCCGACTAGGGTGAAACTCACCTCGTTGTCATCTCGATATTGTCCGGACGTTACCCCGATTGACGCGTTTTGGATGCGTCTTAACGGGAACGGGGTAGAATGTCATCCGGACAACAGACGGGGTTCTAGTCTTGTTCACATTTATAAAGGATTTGTTTGCTTGTATCCATACGACTACAAATTGCAATTCAAAATTCAGGGAATCAAGAACAATTCTAGGATTGGGATGTGAGTAGAAAATGCTTGAGTCGTCTGCAAAGTTTAGGATATAAAGAACCGTGGATGAATTTATGAAGCCATTCATATGGATAATAACAAGAAGCGGACCCAAAAGAGCCTTGTGGTACCCACAATTTATTGATAGAATACTTGTATTAAGCGCTATATACAAATTAAATATTATTATTATTATTTGGGTTACAATCATTAATAAAAGCAAATCGGATCCTATTGGTTAGGTTATTTCTGAACCACTCCAAGGCCGTTCAATATATGTTCTAGTATTGGGACAGTTTAACCAATGACGGATCATGAGGTTTAAGGTTATGTTTAACCAATATCAGACAGGGTACGATTAACCAATACAGACAGGGTACGATTAACCAATACAGACAGGGTATGATTAACCAATATCAGACAGGGTATGATTAACCAATATCAGACAGGGTATGATTAACCAATATCAGACAGGGTATGATGAAGCAATATCAGACAGGGTATGATTAACCAATATCAGACAGGGTATGATTAACCAATATCAGACAAGGTATGATTAACCAATATCAGAGATACAGCCTTTTCACACACAGCTAAAATTCTATAAGCATGATTAGTTTAAAGTTTAAATCGCGATTCATACGCCCCTCACAGCAGGCTGCAGATACGAAAGTTCGTATCTAGAGAGCTTGAAATTTTGTATGTGAACGGTTTAAACGTGTTTAAACTGGATGGAGCGTGTGCTTTGTTTGATATGACCTGACCTTCAATGCGCAATGGCACTACTGCGCATTTTAAGAGCATTAATTAATCACGAAACGATTAACGATCGCACCGAAATTTCTGTGTGTGAATGATGTCGTATGTACAGCTGATTAGTTTAAAGCCCTTTAAACTAATCATGTTTAATAGAATTTTAGCTGTGTGTGAAAAGGCTGCAAGTTTAACCAATGCCCTTTCAGAGTAAAGTATCCACTTTCATTTCTCATTATGTTTGGCCTATCACGAATCAGATCACTCATCATACTTATAAAAAGCAAAAGAAACATACGTGCAAAAATAATAAATACACATATAATTAAAAAAGTAAAAGAGTTTGGAGACAATATAAAGATTTACAGTAGGCTTCCGGGTGCACCATGTGAGAGAGAGGGAGAGGGTTGAGGAGTCCTGAAAAAGACTCTGACTCGGTAATCTTTCTTGGGGTGTGTAGTCCTGAAAAAGGACTGTTTGTTATCTTTCTTAGCATATAGTTCTAAGGAGAACTATAGCGCTTGGAGAGGATGAGTGGCTCGACGTTTCGAACAGGTTGACTATCTGTCTCCACAAGCAGCATCTAATATAAAGATTTTAAAAACCTTCCCTATTTTGAGTGATTGAGAGAGAGAGAGAGAGAGAAAATGAAAAATGGTAGATGTAGAGGAAAGGAATTGAATTACCAAAGACGGCATAACATATACCTTGATCACACGTAGGCGTTAGCACAGCACTGAATCCATGAGATGTAGGATTCTTGTGGTCATTTGATTTATACCACATCCACACAACGTTTGAATCTATATCAAACCACCTCGGTATGGTCGTCTGGGTGTCAGTCAAGTTCCAAATCTATAATTGACCAAGATGACAATAAGTAAAGATGAGGAAAGAAAATTGACAGAAAAACACTGTACTTAGTTTTTCGTTTCCGAAAATGGGAGAATTTAACAAAGAACAATAATCATTACTAGGAGTTTTTTGCTTATTATTGTTATTACTTATGTCCCCCCCTATACCTGGCTACCATTTTGCAAATATAACCATCTTGCCATTGTGTGGTTTCATTCATTATTTCCTTCTTTAGTTATTTTTTTTGTTATATAACTACTCATTTGTATTAATTCTAACTATCTGCCCGGAAAGAAATGATAAAATAAATAAGTTACTTTACATGATTTGTAAATGTATCGTTTCCTGATCCGATCTCTAGAACCTCTCCGGGAACCTCCGCATTGAGGGTACGAAATTCAATCCGGACAGTACAGTTCTGCGGAGCTTTGACAATCCAGGTATAGAAACCTTCAACGTCACCAAAATATGCCCTGTGATTAGGTGTCTTGACGTTCAACGACCCGTTACGTCCAAGTTCGATCATGTTTTCTGTAACAAAAATATAATAACGTCTTTCTTAAATGGAACCTCTCAGGAAAAATATCATCTTTCCGTTCTCCAAATAGCGGGTTGTCGCTATTGGCCCAGTTATGTCGACCGGGGGGGGGGGGGGGGCAATCGTAGCATGTGTCATCATCCTCTTTATAGGCGATGTTCTCGCTAGATCATCCAGCCAGAACTTTCGCTGAAATGCCTTTTATTTGTACATGTTGTCAAGGGCCAATACCAAGGGCGCCCTCCCCTCCCCCCATTAGAAAAAAACGATTGGAAATTAGACCTACCTTGTACAGTAAGAGCTGCTGTATAGTTGACTGCAGCAGCTAAGTTACTTGCTTCACATGTGTAGCGACCATCATGTACAGTAGTAGCATCAGCTACCACTACGGAGCTAGAGAAGGCACCATTTATTAACTCAATTCCAACTCCATTGGGAATAGCTTCACCATCTTTTAGCCACCGGAAGTGAATAGGGAGGTCACCGCGTAGTACAGTACATGTAATTCGAGTCGGTAGACCTTGTTGAATGGTTAGGGGTTCAATGGGCCGAATGACCGGAGGAACTGTGGGGTGAAAGAAGCATTTACCCTTAAAAGTAAACTTGATCAAAACACCCTTTACATATTCATTGGATAGAGAACTCTAAGTAGGTGGTGTTCGGTAAAGTTACAGAGATCTGAACGGGTAGGGGGGTGTTCGGTTAGGTTTCAGAGATCTGAATGTTTAGGGGGCGTTCGGTTAGGTTAAAGAGATTTGAATGGGTAGGGGGTGTTTGGTCAGGTTTTTAGAGATCTGAATGGGTAGGGGGTGATCGGTTACGTTTCAGAGATCTGAATGGGTAGGGGTGTTCGGTTTGGCTCCAGCGATCTGAATGGGTAGGGGGCGTTCTGTTTGGCTTCAGAGATCTGAATGGGTAGGGGGCTTCAGAAATCTGAATGGGCAGGGGATGTTCGGTTGGCTTCAGACCTTTTTGTGTTGTGTAAACAATCTAGATGGTCAGTTCTACATCATGTAAAATCAACGGGTTCATTTCAATAGGCTTGACGGGTTACACTTTTGGAACAGACTCCCTTTTTCTAAGATTGAAGCTTGAAACGAAATTATCGAGCAGAAACTTACTTGTTTGAATCGTCTCTGTAGTAATGACTGTGAGAAGAGAAAGGAAGAACATGAGTGTCGTGGTTAAAAACACTGTTGAACACTTTTCATCTTTATAACTTAAAAATTGAAACGCTCATCAAACTTAAAGATAAAGTTGAGTTCTCTGCATGATCATGCAATTGCATTGTGAGAGAAACGGTGTGGAATTGATCTAAAAGGTGTATCATCTAGCAGATAAGTATTAATGTGCACCACAAGGTTCTGGACTCATCAAAATGATAAGAAATTTGGCCCAGTCTTGGTAAAGTTACAAGCACTGTACACAGAAAGATGTATATGGGACTACACGAACATGTGGCTGTTACATGCCATATTTAACATATGAAGGTATTTGAAGAGCCATGCTTTTCAGGGAAAATGTTTCATCTGATGTTGTTCCACACTTGCGTAATAACAATGATAACGCTCACAAATTATGGTTCTCCTCTTCCCAAAACTCAACCTTCTCTTTAATTTACAAGAATGCTTTTGATATTTATTAGATCAGATACTAAGCTTACATTAAAAACACAACAAATGCACATGATAGATGCACAAGAAAGATTACTGAGTCAGAGTCCTTTTCAGGACTCCTCAACACTCTCTCTCTCTCACATGGTGCACCCGCAAATCTACTGTATAGGATTTCATCAGTTATCAATTAAGTCGACAACACCTTCGCCCTCCCTTTCAAATAAAATACCAGCTGTACCAGATTAGCATTGGAGAAAAAAGAACTGGGGAGGGCAATACCGAGTTAGCCCAAACACCAAGACAGATTGTTTTACTTACCGTCACATTTAGGAGAGATATCAGCTTGAAATCCTCTCATTTGAGTACTTCGATCACTGTCAAATTTAATGATTGTCACCGTAGAATTGATGAAGCTTGGTTCGGGTATGACGTCACCATAGAACTCACTGACCAAAGATTCCGGTGTCCTGATTGTAACCTGAAAGTTAAGATTGAAAATTACTCGCAACCATTCATTCCTTTACAGAATGCGAACGAAAATACTCTCTAATGTCACTCTAGGACAGCGTATACATGTAAGAATAGTCATAGTCACACAAAACAACCGTGAAGATAAACTAGAGAAAGGCCAAGGTGGTGTCATATGTTGACTCTTTTTTTTTCGGCATATAAAAGTATTAATGACTGCTTTAATATTCGAGAAATAGTTGTTTTTATACGCTCTCGGGAAGGTTACAATTGGGCTATTGCCCTCGGCACGCTTCGGGCAATAGCACAATTGTAACCTTCACTTGAGCGTATAAAAACAACTATTTCTCTCAAAGCAGTCATTAATACTATAATATAATTGCAAGGTTTCAAGGAATGATGAAGGAAATAAAAAGATAAGTTTAATGAAATGGAATCAAACCTGGTCAAAGGTAACCTCTGTTACAAAGTCATTCATAACGATATTAAGCTGACAGTTATCTGGTATCCTGAACATCCATGCTATGTGTTGTTGGTTCCCATAATCATTTGGATAGTTGGGTGATGATATGGAATAAATATCACCGTAGGACAGTGCTACAGCAGTACCTGAATAAAAAGGGGGAAAATGTAGTATTAATGCGTTTCAAAGGAAATTGGAGGCGATATAATGCATCGTAGGGTCAGATAATTATCAAGGCTATTCGGTGAGCTTAGCCGACTGGTGGTTAAATGGCTAACTTTTAATGCATTCAAATTCATGGCTAGTGATGAACAATTGGAGTCGTCTTTTACTATCTGTATCTGTAAACGCGAATACAGGTGACATACATAGTATATAATGCTATGTTGGATAAACCTCTGACAAGCTTTTCCAAATATATAACAAAGGTTTACAGCGTGCACTTACCTCTCGTATCAAAACTATGCTCGATCACATCATCTGTACATAGACAAGAACAAGTAAACCTTATCAGTCAAAGAGTATTTGTAATATAAATGCATACCGTTTATTGCAAGCAGAGATAATGGTAGCTCGAAAACTATAGCTGTCAATCATTAGTTTGTTTTTATTTATATATAAGGCTTATGTCAGCTTTCAAGCGATGTTGATATTTATGACATACTGTTCTAAGGAGGAATGGAATTTGCTCTATAGCTTTGATGCCACCCGTTAATACCTATCTCTAGAATGAATAAGTACGATTGATTGATATTAGGTCTAATAATAATGTGTGACGACAAACAGTATAATATCTTCGTGAGACGTATTGACAGTTTAGCCCTGAAGCAGTAGTTATCCAATTGATTGATTTTAAAGCTATAATGACATCCAATTATAGTGGCTTAGCTACAGGGGGGGGGGGGGGGGGGGTCAGAGGCACGTCCGACGTCACTATGCATGATAGGAAGGGGAGGGAAATAGAAGATAGAGAGGAGAGGGGAAAGGCAACCTGAGGATGACTCGAAAAAATTGCCTAATTGTTTTCTAACATGTTATGTGCCAAATATTTCCGATGCTCCGCCCCCATTACGGCAATGCCCTTTAATAACTGACGCTACGCAAGTACCAACAGAGACTAACCATTTCTACAAGTAGATTTGACGTGAGCATCGAAGCCGTGATGTCTGGAGCTATCATCCTGATCCGATGTGAATCTAACCCAAGCCAGGTTAGACTTTACCTCAAGGTATCTCGGCACCGAGTTTCCAGACAAGAAAAACAGCTAAAAATATAATATAAATGTATATATTGAATTATTTCAATCTAACAATTTAATAATGTCAAGCCCCAAAATACTCACACGCCTGTTGCACACGTGACATCATTTCGATATCGTTATTGGACCTGCAAGCTAATCGAGATTATGAAGGCAATTATTTCATGCCCCAGTTATCCAATGAAACCTTGCTCTCTTTAATTCACTTCATGTACGATTTCTCTCTACATAATATCGATAAAGATATCAATGGTGAAATACAGGGGCGTCGCAAAGGAGCAACGAGTGATATTTATTCAGTTGTGCTGGCAAATGTTTAATAGAAATATAAAGGTCACTTTCAACGTTTTAATGCATTTCCAAAAAGTGGACATTATCAATGACGTTGGTCCAACACCCATCCTATTAAAAATGTGTTTGATGTGAACGTACTTCATTAGCAGACATATTAGATCCCTTTCCGATATGAAGACCATCTTGGTTGAGTTGCGTATCGAATCGAACGAATTCTACGAGAATGTCGCAGCTTTGTGGAACCTTTATCACCCAAGATTCGTCACTATCTGTCTGGTAGTAGAGAGGATAGTTGGAGGTCTGCAGCCGATACGTCTCATTGCGCTCCAGCTCCACGTGGTATCCTAAAACAAAGCGAGGGATCATGTCCTGTTCTTCTTCCAATAAACTCAGGTTAAATCAATTTAAAGCTTATCTGTGCTATTTTATAAGAGGGATTAGACCACTCTGCAAGGTCACTGGACAGGTGGTTATCTCATCAACTCAGCTCTCAATTAACATAAGAAAAAGAGGATCATGGGGGACCAATGGTCACCGATTAGGCATTGTTTCTATATAGAGGGAGCAAGTAGGTACAAGTCGGACAGTGGGGCTTTAATGCTGCTGGTGTTGACATCATATCTTAGAAAGTTGTTCGTCACCTCGTCGTCACTGTTAATAATGTACTGAAACAACATATCAGGAATATTTGTCGAACGACTGCTTTCGACTTCTCCAGGATTAGCAGACTTCGAAAATATTTGGACAGACAGAACGATTGATCCATGCTTTTGTGACTTCTCTTTTAGATTATTGTGATAGATCGTACTTTGGCTTGCCGAATGCCACCATTTGTCCACTTTTAATTTAATTATTCAAAACATGGCAGCCCGTCTCATCACCCGCCAAACCAGAAAATATGAACACATAACTCGTATTCACTAATCTCTTCATTGGCTAACTATTTTAATTAGCATTCAGTTTAAGATTCTTTTGATCTTATTCAAAATTAAACATGGGCATGTTCCATCATATGTAAACGACCTTCTCAAACCAATTGTTCTATCACGTTCATTACGGTCAGCAACACATGCTACTTTCCAATACGCCCCTGGTCCCCGAACCAATACCCGTTACGGTGATAGTGCTTTTGCTGTAGCAGCCCCTAAATTAAAGAATAGTTTAAAGGTACTATGTCCCTTTTGCAGCCAACCTCAAATTCTGTAGAACTTTGCAGGAATTATGAATATGTCATGTATGTCCTATCTGTGAAATTTAAACGTTAGCAGTGTCCTCATATTCAAATTATGCAAGGAAACCCGTTTACTTGCTAGACTTCACTGCCAGACACTATTGAGTGACTGACTGGCTTTTTTTCCTTCTTTGGTAATAACATACATGAAAAGAGTTGTAAAGGATACATGAGCATTTGTCTACATCAATAACCCACTTCTTGTGATGGCCAAGATTAAACTGATTGAATCTTTGCGCAGCATAAAACGTATGACCATTCAGTACAATTGTCTGAAAATCAAGACTATTACTTTTGGGCTCTATAGCCCTAAAGTCGATTTGACAACTAATAGTCGTTATTTTCCCACTTAGAGACATTTTCAAGCCCCACCTTTTTTAGGGAAGTTCTAAATTAGTATTATCTTTCAAATGCAGTTGGAATTTAACTTTTTCATTTTTTGGCCTACAAATGGGACATAGTACCTTTAACCATTCGTATCCATCAATTCCCAACCGTAGAGTTGTTTCAAGCCCAAGTACACTCGAAAAATAACTTACTTTCAATAAAAGCAGAAAAATCAGACTAACCAATCAAAAAAGTTTGATCAAAATCGGATAACTAATAAGAAAGTTATGAATTTTTAATGACATGAAAAACTTTGAAAATCACTAGACAAATTGGCAACTCACTCATGAGTCTGTGACGTCACTATCCACTAATTATTATTTTGTATATCCGGTTATCTCAGTTCCAGAATCAATAATCTTGTTAATGGTTTTTTTTCATCTTTTTACTCGGCAAGAGATATCTAAGTGATTTTCCACAACGCTGAAGAGGTACCATGATATTTGATAATAGCTTTACGGATATAGGCTTGTTTTGCCAGTCGTATCAGTCTTATCACCGCTGCCACTTGATTATGAAGCTTCCGATACATGCTCTGATGGTCCTCCTTCTTTGTTTCCTTTGCTCTCTTTTTCATTTTATCTCTTTCGCGCATTTTCTTCAATATATCTGCATTCATCCATGGTGTTTGTTTTAATTACGAACCCTTTTTTTTCTCCTTCAGTGGTTGCGTTTTGTTAAGAATGCAATTCAATTTAATTTCAAATATTTGGTATGCAGTATTAACATTATTTTCAGTAAGAACATCATCCCAGTTTGTTTGACTCAAATCATTTAAAAATATCATTCATATTAATTTGCTTCAAATTTCGACCAAAATTGTACAGTACTTATGATTTACTGGAGGAGAGCGATACCTTCCATACAGATCAAAATGTAGCAATCACTAAGGCATATGAACGTAAATCAATCGAAAATCAACCAATCAACCAATCAACCAATCAACCAATCAACCAATCAACCAATCAACCAATCAACCAACCAATAAATCAATTAACCCATCAATCAATTAACCAACCTGGTTTGCATTCTACTGTGACGTTAGCCATAAAACCACGAGCCGTGGACGATGTTGTTAATGATGTAAATCGAATATAAGCGTAGGTCGAAGAGTCTTCCATTTGGACGAGGATAGGATGGTTTAAGGGTACGCTCCCTCCTGAAAAGGTTTCTTTGTCTTCATATGATTCGCCCTCTGTAGTTCTAAAAAGCACCTAAAGAACAGCAACAAAGGGAATATAATAATTATTTTCTGGAATGGGGTCTAATTAATGCTTCTATTTTAAGGTAGGCGATATGACGTACCTTCACCCACACCCACACCCACAACCGGCTACAGGCACACAAGATCGGGGGGGGGGGGGGTAGTTTACATTAGGCTAATTAATTTGTTCAGGATTGTTTGAAAAGTTGAATGATCAAGAACCTACAAATTTTGAATTTTGAATCGGTTGTCATTATTTTTTCATTAATTATGATCACAGAAATTACTAAAATTTCTAGTAAAGGTTCTAAAATATATTCTTAACGATATAGATGTTATAATTAGTGCTGTAAAATAAACGAAGACCTCTCCTTTATCCCAGTTGATGTTGGCTTCCTCTTTATCATTTCATTTTTTTTCTTCTGTTAAGTACAAGGCTAATCTGTACTATTCAAATGTATTCTTTAATGTGATCTAGAACAAAGTTGTTATAACGGAGATCAAATGCTATCTAAGTATTACCTGATCATTATCTTGTTCAGTTTCAAAGTCCAAGAAAGTGACATAGATTCTACAATCTCGTGGGTCAGGTAGCTGAAAGCCCCAGGTTAATGATATACCCGGAGGATAGTTGTTTGGATAGTTCGGTGAAGCGATCTGATACGTCTCTCCATCCAATGCCTGATATCCAGAACCTAGGGAATGAATTAAATCAGACGTGAAGAGATCCAAGGTTATTAGAGGAATAATCAGACAACATTTTGTATACTATCCACTAGTTCAAAAATATAATAATAATAACAACAATAATAATAATAATAACAATTATAATAATAATAATAAATGGGTCCTTTTTTATCGCTCATGTCTGTCGAAATTATTGACACTCCTCACATTCCACAATGAAGTAAATTTGATAACAACTATAAATTCCAGCGTGTATATCTGTATTACCTTGCTTTTGAGCAAAATTTTAATTTCACAATTAGACTAGTCATCTATGAACTTAATATGCAGGTATTGCTCAACCAATTAAATAGTTTGATGTGACTGTTTTAAGGACGAACAGGAAACCTTTGGGGTAATGTCCATGGCTTATAAGATTTGAATAGCAATTTGAGGATTAATTATCTTGGAATGATTTCCTCACTTACCAAAAAAGTGAGGTATTCTATTTTCTATTTTCTTGGTTGTTATGTTTTTAGTGGCGGGCAAATTATCCGTTGTGCAGTTTAAATAAGCTATCAGCCCCATTCACACATTAAAAATAGTGCGATTTGGATCGCGATGTTTGATTTTTTTTTTTGCGCCTATTCACACTGGTAGAATTCTCGCTCGAGGGCATGCAATAACGTCCGAACTGCACATGCGTTAATCTCGACGATGTATGCGCGCTTAGAGTCCTGGGATTAAATAACTCGATTTGTGATTCTCAATACCATTCACACACACAGCGCCCGGCGATTATTATGAACAAATAGCAAGACTAACTGCGAATCGCAAAGATTAGCGAAATTATTATTCTGTCCACACACGCACACAAAAAAAAATGGATCGCGATGCCTAAAGTTGATAACTATGAAAAAAATTATATTTCAAGAACTTACCCATCGTGTCGACTGTTGTATTATCTACGAAACAGAGAAAAAATATAGTATTAGAAATTCAGGTTTGTAGTAGCATTCTTCGGCCTAATCAATTAATGCGTAGACTTAAAATGATAAAAGAATAATGATTCAAAAGGAGGGTCCTTGCCCCCTAAGCATATACACCTAAACTATCTTTATGTCGGTGAAAATCTTAATTTTGAACCCCGGTATGGTTTGGGAGGAACTGGTTTGCATTCATTGTGAGTAATGAAGACTGTTGGTTTGAACCATTTAGATAACAAGCTTAGGAATATTTGCTAAAACCGGCATCGCTTCACGAAACCGTCATAAGTAAAAGTTCACCGACATCCTATTGAAACATGTGTTAAATTTACTACACGAATCTCAGTGAGTTGTCGGGGAACTTGTACCAATGACGGTTTCATGAAACGCTGCCCAAGACAATTCAAAATCACAACTCCTAATTAACATGTAATATACAGTAAGTGCATCTCTTATTAATTATTTGTTTTCTGAAATGATTTATTTCTCCAAGTAGTACAAATCAAAACAAAGTAAATTCAAGTTACCTAATCAAGAAGTTTCTTCGATAATGAAAATGAAATGTATAAAGCTACTGATTAGAGGGATGGGGGCGGAAGGTGGTGCTTGGTATTTTTTTCGATCGTCCTTTTCCCCTTTTCCCTTTCCGGTTCCTCTCTTTACTCAGGGCTTGTTTTTATTCTTTTCGTCAATCTATAAAGGTATGTGTTTGTGGAGGGGGGGGGGGGGCGGGGGGCGGGGGTATGTGTCCCCGCTTTTATTCCCTGTGGCTACGCCAATGAAGCAGTATTTTACCTTGTTCGCATGTAGATATGATGTTAGCTCTGAACCCACGTCGTCCTGAGTAAGGTGCTGAAGTAAACCTGATCCACACTGTAGAGAAATTCATCCTGATTTGAGACGGCACGGTGTACCCAGATAAAGTCCATGTCTATATCATCAGGAACAACAGAAAATAACGTATCTGTTATACTATGAAATTATGGTGATTGCAGAATCGTAGTTGAAGTGACCCGGCTTATAGTAAGCAAGGAGATTTTTCGGTTACGGTTAGGCGATTTATTAGACACAGTCATCATCATCAGCACTGTTATTCTTCTTATTAACATCATTAACATTATCATCATCATCATCATCATCGTCATTCATCATCAAAATCTGCATTACTGTTACTAGGGTTTAATATCATTTTCGTTATTATTATAGTAATAATGACTGCTGCGAGAGACATAGTTGTTTTTATACGCTCAAGGGGAGGTTGCATGATCGTGCTATCACCCCGAGGCGTGCCGAGGGGTGATAGCACGATCATGTTACCTCCCCAAGAGCCTATACAACTATGCCTATATCAATCATGGTAATCAAGTTTGTTTACGCTATCGAGACCTAGTCTTAATAGGGTGTCTGATCGCGCACCACTCGAGTTTGTGTGCTAAACTCTTTCCCATTGAGATTGCACGCATATACGTAAAATGCAAAAAACCGGTAAATAGTCTTTTGACAAGTGCCCTAGGGCTTTTTTCAAAAGACTATTGACCGGTTTTAGCATTTTAAGGGAATGGCTAAAATCACGACTCCAATTTCGACCAATCAGATGGCTGGATTGCTAAAGTGAGGTATATAAACATGTATATGGTATTAGCCGACTGAACGGGACATTTTGAATACAATATTTATGATTCTTACCGGATAGTCTGATTTCTTCGTTCCATTTCCGATATAGAGATAATCGTATTGAAACGCTGTGATGAAGGACTCGAATACGATGAGAACATCACATGACTCAGGGACCTTCACTTTCCACAATATATCCAGATCAGAATTATACACACCCCGCTGGTTAGTTCCCGATTCGATGATGAACGATTCCCCTTCATCAAGCTTTACTCGACCACCTAGAAACATGTTCACTATAATTATACCAACAATTAATCATGGAAAATTATTTTCATTCCGCATGTTAGTTCACTATTTTAGTGATGAGGGTAATGACTATGATAAGATAGTAATAGTTGTATATACAGATAAGAACAACCCTAACAACGATACTAATGATCACAATAATGATGATGAAATTAAAAATGAAATTCAATTCCTGTTATTCATCCAAATTCACAAGAATACATGGACATTTATTTTGGTCACACATTGTAAAAATACGTAATATATACATGAAAAACTGATTCGTTGTGTTTACCATAACAAATGAACCATTTAAATAAAAGGTAGAACAAATACAAATATTCTTATATTCTTGTATTACACATATATACATAAGGATAGAACATCAGTGTGAAGGAAGGAAGTAGATGTAGTAGTAAAAGTAATAGTACAATTAATAGTAGTAGTAGTTGTCGCAGTAGTAGTATTAGTAGTATAGTAGTAGAAAAAGTAATAGTACAATTAATAGTAGTAGTAGTTGTCGCAGAAGTAGTATTAGTAGTATAGTAGTAGAATCAGTAATAGTAATATTAGTAGTAGTAGTAGTAGTAGTAGTAGTAGTAGTAGTAGCAGCAGCAGCAGTAGTATCAGTAGTAGTAATAGTAGTAGTAGTAGTAGTAGCAGTAGTACTAGTAGAAGTATGGTAGTAGTAGCAGTAGTACTAGTAGAAGTAGTAGTAGTAGTAGTATGGTAGTAGAATAAGTAATAGTAATATTAGTAGTAGTAGTAGTAGCAGCAGCAGTAGTAGTAGTAGTAGTAGTAGTAGTAGTAGTAGTAGTAGCAGTAGTAGCAGTAGTACTAGTAGAAGTATGGTAGTAGTAGCGGTAGTACTAGTAGAAGTAGTAGTAGACGTAGTAGTAGTAGTAGTAGTAGTAGTAGTAGTAGTAGTAGTAGTATGGTAGTAGCAGCAGTAGTAGTAGTGGTAGGAGCAGGAGGAGGAGGAGAAGGAGGAGCAGAAGCATCATTATTATTAGTAGTAACAGTAGAAGTAGAAGGGATATGGTAGTATCCTTTATTAAATAGCACAAGGCCTTTCTGTTTAATACAATATCCATCAAGTTTGATTATCGTGATGTCTATGATAAAGTTCTAAATTCAAACGTATCCCGAAAGGCTTGGTCTGAGGAACATGTAATGCTCTTTACCTGCTCGACCTCTAAAGTTTGAAAAGCTTAGAATAAACGGAAGCAGTATCAAATGAAATGAAAGTCATTACCTGTCTGACTTCCGGCAGCAGCAGCCTTGGTTCCAGACGTTAGTCCTAATTGAAATAAAACAACATATTATTTTCCTTTATCACAATGACTAATGAGATGGCTCATTTGCGCAATGGTTCAGTGATAGAGCAGTGGAGAGGACTTAAAATCGTCTGCCTCCTGTTTGCTTACTTACAAGCATAAACATGCTTTGTTAGCAGTCAGGTGAAGCAATCCTTTCTGCAAAATAATGAAGATAGTATTTGAGTGACTTGGTAACATTGTTGAAGGTTGATGAAAAAAATTGCTTAATTTTTGTATATAATGTTACTCACTATACTCCTTCTACTGTACTAACGCCTGACATGCAAAAAATCCTGAAAAATTCTCAAACCACGAAGATATGGTTTTCTTTGAAAAGGTCGATGTATGACACCCTCTAACAGTGATTAACAGTAAATTCTCCTAACCATTTTGGAATTTTCCCAACCGTTTTTCCATGAAAAAAAGACATAAAACAGGCTATAAAAAAATCTGTCAACACTTAAATGTCAGGGGAATGGAATGTAGAGCCATTTTATTGCTTTGTGACGATTTCCATTCACCTAAAATGTAATTAAATTGTAATAATATAGTTGGGAGAATTAAGGAATCGATCAGATCAGTTTTTCCCTATTTGTACCATGAACAATGGTCCGTTTTCACTCAAATTTTCAGATTATCTTTAATTTTACATCTAGCATTGTAGTTACTACCTTAGCACCACTATCTCTCATCTTAACAATGTTACCAAGTCCCTTTAATTAACCAGTTGGCCTATTGGCTGGCCAGTGGAAGGCGTAGGGGGCAGCTGATTCTACTGGCACCGGAAAACTTACATTTTACATTTCAATATAGATGTGTCCCATCTTTTCCAACTGGAAAATAAAAATAAATTGATCATTAAAAGAGGATCAATTTTACAGCAAGTTATGTTAGTCTAATCATTTAGTTCTAGTTTCAGTTAAGTTTATTTTTTCACATTTCACATAATTATATTAAGATTTGCAATGATTTCACAAAGTATATGGTAAAAGTAAACATGGATTTTATTAACAGAGACAAAAACCGAAAATAATTACTTTATATCAATTTGTTTGAAGGCATTACATTAAAGTACTAAACTAAAAAGAATAGTGAGATACGGAGGGGCGTATGGTGAAAGTTATGCTTGTGAATTATGGGCCCCATATAATGATATTTCAATTATTTGTTTGGTATGTGTTTCAATGATAACGATATCTTGTTCATATGACTTATTTCATGTAGCATCCATTGTACCACACCGTATTTTCATAACATACAGGTTACGTTTCTGTGGTCTAGTAACATTTTACAAGGGATACATTCGCCCAATATTGAATCATGAGTATATTGAGTACCTATTTTTAACGGAAACCTCACACAAAATAAAATCTTAAGTTTGGAACGAATCCAGAAAAGGGCACGTAGCCGGGACCATATTAGGTGATCCATAAACGAACTATGACAAAGCTCTTTATGTGTGTTCTTTGCAGACGCTGTCAGATAGACGCAAACGATTGTGAACTTATGTTGCCTCATCTCTTGCCAAAAGCCCAATTTGTAAACATGGGTGATGTAAATTATTCACTGCGGAGAAGGTTTAATTCGTCAATTTCATTGTAAAACGAAACGCTATAGAAATAGCTCTATTCCGTATTTAATATCCCTGTTCAATGCATGAATGAATCACCATTTTAATACACTGTTGCATTTATCTGTAGTATTCACCAGTTGAATGGTAAGGAATCTCATTATCTGATTTTAATTTTACATCCTACATTTTACATTTTATAATGTCCTGCTAGTAATATATAATGTGGACCGTATTAGTGTATTACCACCTCTTGTTTTACAAATGATTGTGCGTTTATGCTTCCCCAGAAAACGTGTCTTAGGAGAAACGCCGATCCCAAACGCACTTTTTTGTGAGTCCACGATCGGCGTTCATCGGTGTTCATACGAAAATACGTTCATACGAAAAGGACGCAACCGTGTTGTGAACTAAACGCGAACAAAAGCCTCATTCTGGCCTCAAACAAGTTGAGCATAGGGACTGCTTGCTCATCCTTTGACCTACTCTACCTTATGTCACTTCACAACATATAACTTAATCTCCTTCACCCCCTTTTCTCTGTATTCTACCTTTTGTCTGTTATTGCCTTAGTCATGTTGGTCATGGATTTTGTTATAGATATCATACTTTGTGCAAATAGCATCATGTTCTTATAAAAGTTGATCCGTTTTTCTCTCTCTCTCTGTATATATATACTCTGTATATATATATATATATATATACATATCTTTCAATCTCTCTCTCTCTCTCTCTCTATTTCTCTCTCTCTCTCTCTCTGTCTTTCTTTCTCTGACTCTCTCTCTCCCTTTCTCCTTGAAAATTAGTTTTAAAATGTTTAAAAGCATCAAATTGAAAGACTTAACTAAAAAGAAGAATGCGATATAGAGGGGCGTATGGTGAAAGCTATGTTTGTGAATTATACGACCCATATAATAGTGTATTTTATAATAATCTTTAAAAAAGTGGAAACCAACACTAAATGTAAATCACAGCAGTAGAATTCGTATTCCAAAAAAAATTATGGTTAGTCACTTTCGTCATAATAACGTTACACATTTTTTTTTTAAAGAATAAATCTGCATTACCTGTTATTTGCGATATTTGAACACTTTCGCAACAACAATAACAGAAACAATATTATAACAATAATAATAATCTCTCTCTGTCTCTCTCTGTCTGCCTTATAAATCAATCTCTCCTTTTCTTCCCGGCTCTCTTTCTCATAGTTGATATAGAAGTCTTACCTGCCACCATGATGATTATTGCCCACAGCATGATGATAGAGATCCGCTTCACCAGACGGTTCAGTCTGTCCATGGTCAATAAGTTCCTCAATCACAATAACATACAAACCTCGTCCAGATACGACTCCTAATCTATTAGCCTCAGCTACGAGCTCCGTTACTTATCGCTCTCATGTGCTATTATGCAAGCTTATTTAACCATTACAAATCCCGCCAACACTATTGTAAGGTCAAATAAAGAGATTCCCTATTGGTACTGAAATAAATCCGAAAGATATGATTAATTAAACTAGAGTAGTCTACGTTTTTTCAGTGGTGGTGGTGGGGGTGGTATTCATCATAATTCATTATTCATTGTCGAGTTATGATTGGTCAATTCTTCGTAAAAGACAAAGTACATTGCATACGTGCTTTTAAAGGGGGAGTGGCCAAATTTTCGGGAGTGGAGCTTACGTATTCTCTTTCCAATATACGTTACATTAAAGGTACTATGTCCCATTTGCGGGCCAAACAAAATGAAAAGGTTAATCCCAACGACATTTGAAAGATAATACTAATTTTAATAGAACTCCCCCCCCCCAAAAAAAAAGGGGGGGGGGGGGGCTTGAATATGTCTTTAAGTGGGAAAAAACGCCCATTAGTTGTCGAATAGAAAGCTATAGAGCCAGTAAGTAATAGTCTGATTCTCAGACCAATGTACCAAATGGTCGTACGTTTTATGCTGCGCAAAGATTTAATCAGTTTAATTTGGCTATTACAAGAAGTGGGTTATTGATGTAGACAATGCTCATGTACCCTTTACAGCTCATTTTATGTATGTTATTACCAAAGAAGAAAAAGCCAGTCAGTCACTCAATAGTGTCTGCCAGTGAAGTCTAGCAAGTAAGCCGGTTTCCTTGCATAATTTGAATATTAGGACACTGCTAACGTTTATATTTCACAGATAGGACATACATGACATATTCATAATTCCTGCAAAGTTCCACGGAATTTGATGTTGGCTGCAAAAGAGACATACTATCTTTAACGTTTTACTAAGTACTTCGAGAAAGGCTATTATTTTCGAGGTTTGACATTTTTTGTTATCCTTTATTTTTTATCACATCTTTAAACGTCATACAACGAAGTTTATATGCATTATGACCGGTATAAGCGTTAAGAACTCAGCGAAAGAGAAAATAATTTTACTCACAAGACGAATCAATTAAAAGAGTTTGGGGAACCTCGAAATAAATGTTTACTATTTTACTGTCGTAATTTAGTAATTTCCCAAAACCAAGTTAATTTGTAAGTACCCTCATATTTATACCCTGACAAGGTGCCCATTTTGAGATGCACTTAAAAGCCAAGTGTATATCTTTATCATCCTTTCCCATAGAAAGACCAAGTGCATTCAGAATCCACTTCCCAGGAAAGACCACCTCTGTTTTGTTTGAGCGCCCTTACATACAACTACCAAGTAGTCCATTGTTCTGGCGGGTCAATCTATGCCTTTGTTTTGGTGGCCCTCATTCGTGTCTTTGTCCCTTTGACACAAAATAATCTACCCTTATAATACTTTTATTCTTCTGTATAAATATTACATGTTCTGGCTTTCTGCATGGAAAAGAGGATTTTTGATGACCATTTGATCAAGACCCTCTTTCTAGCTGGCTCTCTCTTCATCTTGTGTTTAACATATGTGGAAGTTCGTAATGATGTGACTGATTTGATTCTCAAAAGTTTGGTGATAATAAATACTCTGATATAAATACTCTGATCCGGAATTACGAGTCTCTCCGTGCTGCTTCATTTGATGTACCTCTCCTATCATACACCGATCCCAACACAATATTACCTCTACCCCGGTAGAAATAATATCCGGAGGTTTCAGCTCAGTTTGTGAACGGAAAGATGGCTTAATACACCCTTGACCCTATGCTTTGATTACATCCTGTAATATCCGATTCGAATCCAGGGCTATTTTGAATACTGGTGTTAGATGCACTTAGAGCAAGGTCATTATGCAGTGTTATATGGAGAACAAGAAAATAATACAAGACTAAAAAGATATTCGTGGCTGTGACTGACATGACAACATCATCAACGATTATGCACTGACCATCTAAAACACTGCGCAGTGATGAAAAAGATACCCACAATAGAAAAACTATTATAGTTATGGATAAACTCGAAAAGAATTCCCTCTTCCATTTTGCTGAAAGTCTTCAGATAAATTGAATCGGGGTAGGGGGCGGGATTCTTAGTTGATGTATTTCCCTATTTCACCTTTTTTTTATTTCTTCATTTCTTGTATTTACTTTTTGTGGTCCTCTTTTCAGATTCATGATGTTCACCGTTTAAAAAGGAAATGTCTCCTTTATCTTCCGTTCCTATTTATTTTTATTTATAACTTTATTTCAGTAGTATGGTTTGTCTGTCTCGTATACCTGATGAAATCTGCTAGGTTCATAGGCTGTCGGTCCACTGGGATACCTCTCCCCCCCCCCACCGATACATCACAAACTTAATCATGGCTATATTTACGCTTGAGCCATATCGTTCTACTTTATTAAGCCTTTGCCATGAGATGGCGCTATAGAACTGAAAGACTAGGAGGTCATGTATACTATAAAGGGACTCGAAACTGACTCTATGGAATTTACAGGTTTACAAAACATTTAATATTCAAATTGTGTGCATCATTTGTAAACAAAGATTTTTCTTGACAACCTGAAAGCTTTCCTGAGGCATGCCTGACATAACATCAAGTAACGTATGCAGACTGGATTCCAAGTATTGTGGTTCATTCTCATTTTCATTCGGAAAACCTTACAAAGCTTAGGACTGATTTATTCTGAGAAGTCAAATCTAAACTGAAAAACGACATCAAGCATGTTTGGAATCACGATGGTCGCATCAAAGTTGTAACTAGTGATGATCGACGTGAAACGCTAACAAACAGAGATCACCTAAAGCGGATTAAACCGTCTTCTAAGTACATCTCTTGAATGTGACTGTACTTAATTAATTGCCAACTTTAACGAGTAAAACTGCTATCGTTTATGGTTGTTATGCCTCCGCCCATTACAAGTTCCTAAGTAGTTCTAATTGGCCAAATCTTTTGTCCACATTATTATCTTTTCTTTTGTTGTGTGCATACAGAACAGGATCATTGACCCATGCCAGACACAGGGATCGAACGCTACAGGGGGTCACAATGCACATACTGGTCGCTTAACTCTAGTCAGTTTTATCATTGGATAGTGACTGAATAAACTTTTATGTTTGGCGTAGACTTTAAGTGGTTTGCTTATAGTCTTTCGTGTTCTTTTGTAATGAATAGTGGTCTTTTATTCATCTTTTGAGACACTGCCCCCTTTCATGGTTAAGAAATATCATTGTGGTTTATGTTCTAAATGTAGAGCAATGCAAAGGATCTATTATGCACTTGTTGCGAACAGGATTCGGGTTATCAGTGCTCGTGTCCCGGTAGAGACGTATAATAATCTTTCTGAACATTTTTTGGATGTTATACATGTCCGAGGTGCCTTTTGACAAGATTGCCAATTTATGAGAATGATGATAATTATTTGTATGGAGATGCACCCTCTACAGTTTGTCAAACAGTAGCATGTAAATATGGTAATGAGGGATAATTCGATGCTTTATGTTAAAAGGTACTAAGATGTGTGCAATTGAATATTGTGAGTTTGTAGAACATTTGTGACGAATTGAAGTCTATTTAAATCCAGAATGATATACATGTTTGTGCTTTAAAAGAAACGAGGCTTGATGCTGAAAGTCATGATGCTGAAGTTTCGATATCTGGTTATTCGCTTAATATACGGAAAGATCGTAATCGAAATGGTGGGGTTGTGGCCGTTTACATAAAACATAATATTGAATATATAAAGTTCTAGAAGATTATTCCCTGCTTGAATAAGAAGCAATCCTTATTATATAACTATAAAGAACTCTCAACCCAGAGGCGGCGCTCCGGGGGGGGGGGGCAGGGGGGCACAGTGCCCTCACACTTTTCCAGTACCCTAAAAGTGCCTCTTTTTTCATAGGAAAATTGCCCTTTTAACTTCGACAAGTGCCCCTATTAATTTTTTAAAAGTGCTCTATTCCCTTTCCACCTCTGATAAGTGCCCCTTTTATTTTGACACGTACCCATTTTCCTTTGACAAGTTCTCATTTTCGTTTGCAATAACTGTCCATTTTCCATTCTCATAAGTGACTTTTTTAATCTCTAGTAAGGTCCCCTTTTCAGGTACGAGAAGCGCTCCTTTTCACTTTTTATAAGCGCCCCCATTACCTCTAAATATTGCTCTATTCAAATCTGAGAGGTTCCCCTTTTGCTTTGACAAGTTCCCCTTTTCCTTTGTAAAAAGTGCCCCTTTCCTTTTCCTTTCCTTATGATAAGTGCCCCCATTTAAAAAAGAGCCCTTCTCATAAATGCCCCTTTTCATCTATGAGAATAGTTCCTTTTTTATTCTCGTAAGTGCCCCTTTTCATCTCTTGTAAATGACCCTATTCAATTCTAATAGATGCTCGTTTTACTTTGACAAGTGCCCCTTCCCCTCCTGATAAGTGCTCTTTTCATCTCTTAAAAGTGCCCCTTTATTTTGACACGTCCCCCTTTCCCTTCCTAATTAATGCTCTCTTCCCTTCGTATAAGTGCCCCTCCCCTTCTCATAATTAGCCCTTTTCATCTTTGATTAAACATTTTCCTCGCTAGCTTTGCTCGCTCGCAAATGAATTTTCAGACCATCACAACCAACTGCAAAGTATGATGCTTAAGCAATATCTTATATGATGTATAAACAGAAACAAATATTGAAGTCGTCCCCGATAATGTAATCACAATATATTTGATTTGATTTATTTACCAACAGCAATACATTTCATACATTTTATACAATAATTACATATACAGAAAGAGAAACTATTGGTTGGTAAAAGGGGCCAGATAATAGCACATGTGCTAGTCGAGCATAACCCCTTAAACAGCTTAACAAAGTATATTGGTACAAATCAGTTTAGAGAATGTAACAAAACAAAAATTAATGAATTTACTTTTACAATCGATGCTTTAAAAAAAAACAAGAATCAGTACTCGACAATGTCTTACAATATACAAACTAATAATGTAAAATATGAATTATGAATTGTGTACACTTGATATTTCATTCATGACTTGTTTAACAAATGACTTGTAACAGAATCTCGAAACCTATTTTTAGACCTTGTCAGTCTGACATCAACAGGTAATCTATTCCAAAATTCACTGCCCACAAAAGACAATGAAAATTGACCTTGTGTCGTTCTTAATTTTGGAAGACGTAATTGTCCATCTTCTTTTTGTCTTGTGGAATAGCTATGTTCTATAATGTCACAGTACTCTATCAAAATATGAGGCAAATTGCCATTGACTAGATCAAACATGAAAGTAGAAATGGATAAATCATGTAAATTATACACATTTAGGATTCGCAACCTTTTAAATAATGGATCTGAAGGAGTTCTCCATTCACTAAATGTTATGTTATATGGGTATATATATATACCAATGTCTAAAATGTTTTATATTTTCACTTTGAGATTTCCCTTTGAAGGTGCCCTTTTTTTTCCAGAAAGTGCCCTTTTTGTTGGTGCCCTCCCACTTTGAAAGTCGCTCCGCCGCCTCAGTCTCAACCCATCCTTTAACCAAAAATTGGTATAGAACACCGATTTTAAGGCTTGAATCATTAATTGCTTATGAAATTTTTGGAATATTCAATGAATAATTTTAATTCAAATGCAATTATAGTAGGGGATACAAATACAAAGCCCCTTAAGACGCGAACAAAATACTATGATCAGCTAAATACTATTCAAGGGTTGTATAATACCACAAAGTACACTAGAATTATTAGTGATACAGCTACACTTATAGATCATTATGTTGACGAATGACCAAGACAAGATAAAAGCGTCTGGTGGTATTGATGCGTGTATCGGCGATCATTAAATGAATTACCTGATATGGAAATTGCCCCATTTACTCATTCATGCTCATAATCCTGTAACTTTCAGGAGGTCCAAGGGTGTTGATTGGGTTGCTTTTCGAAATGATTTAAAACATATATATTGGAGCAACATTGACAATTTGTTGATATTGAAGATTCCGCTTAGAATTGGGAAGCTATGATATTATCTGTATATAATAATAATAATAGGACAAATTTATATAGCGCTTGTGACATAAACGTTTCAAAGCGCTGTACATAAATCAAAATAACTTCAAGAAAAATCAATGTTACTAATGGAATTAACATTACTCAAATTACCAAGAAAACAAAATATTACTTACACAAATTAACATTATGCCTTTGAGAACTAAACGGATGAGGAAGCAATGTTCTCCTTGGTTAAATGAGTTAATTTCTAATTCAATGAAAGAACGAAATAAAGTTAAAAAGAAAGCTATTGTTAAGCAAAGTAATGAGCTATGGACTGAGTATAGACCTTTAAGAAATAGGGTTACATATGCTATCAAAAAAGCAAAAATGCAACACTATACGAATAAACTATTGTAATGTACAAATCGGAACGATACGTGGAAAGTTCTGAACGTGGAAATCAAGCTGAAATGTTAGTAAACTGGTTGGGAGAAATACGGTGAATGCTTTGTTGGGCAAGCACAAAACAAAATAATATACGTCATGCTGTAACCAAATTCAATTCATTTTTTTTAAATTTTTTAAAAATTCATTTCCATTTTCAATAAAAACAATACAAAGGTATATACAATTATAAGCATTTGCAATATATAAGAAAATGAAAATAGGGAACTAAAAAATAAGGCCAAATGGCCTTGTGGAGGCATAGTTCCCCGAACAGTAGTTAAGAGGATTACATATACAAAAAAAAGAAGAAAAAAGAAACATACATGACAAAACATGACAGGGACATCGTTCATGGCAGGTAATACAAATGGAAAAAATCATAGGTTCGAAACATTATGTAATGCTGTATAATATGAATATGGGTACTAGAATTAATGATATTTCGATATAAGATGCTGCTTTAATTTTCTTTTAAATAATGTTAAAGACTTGCATGAGGATATTTCGGGAGGAATAGAGTTCCAAATAACAGGAAAATTGTTTCTTACATATTTCAAATATATATTTGTCTTAACTGGCCAAAATGAAAAGAGTCTCGCCCACGAGTATTATAATTATGAACATCATTATTTAAAGTGAACATTTTAGACATATTTTGCGGTAGTATATTTTGAAAATAAAAGAATCCAAGCAGGGCAATTGAGTAAAAATATAAGTCAAATATATTCAGTGTTTTCAATTTCATAAACAGTGGGGCAGAGTGAGTACGATAGTGACAGCCTAAGCATATCCTAAGGGCTTTCTTTTGTAGTTTAAATAATTTATCCAATTTTGTGTGATTACTATTACCCCATACAACAATACAATACAATAAATGTGACATCATAAATGCATTATATAACAGTATCAAAGAGGATGCAGGAATTGTATCTTTCAATCTATAGAGTATACCAATACATTTAGAAACTTTACCTATTAAATAATCTATGTGTGTATCCCAATGCATATTACTACTTATACGTACACCAAGGAAATTAACAGTATCACTCTTAAGTAACGGAATATTATCAATTTTTAGAGTGAGACCACTTAATGTATTGGCTATTTTACAAGTCTTATTATGGAATGTTACACAATTTGTTTTACTAAGGTTTATCAATAGTCTATTTGATTTAAACCATAAAGAAATCTTTTCTAATTCATCGTTTATATTACTTTCTAAATCAACAATATTTTGCTGCGTATAAATTAAATTAGTATCGTCTGCATACATAATATATTCAAATTTATCAGAAGCTTTCTTAATGTCATTTATATATAGCAAAAATAATAGGGGGCCAAGGAGTAACCCTTGGGGTACACCGTGAGTAATACAAGATACATCTGAACAATTATTGTTATACATTACATATTGGACCCTATTGTTAAGATAATTTTTAAACCATTGTAAGGGCACTCCTCTAATTCCATAATATTGTAATTTTGATAATAATATTTCATGATTAACTATGTCAAAAGCCTTTGACAGGTCCATAAATACCCCTATAGCAAATGTATTATTATTGATTGCAGAAAGAACTTTATCTCGTAATTCAATTAGAGCGTGAGAAGTAGAATGATTTTTTCTGAATCCATACTGTGAATCAATAAGAATATTATTTTTCAAACAAAATGAATATAGTCGACTATATATGCACTTTTCAAGTAATTTAGATATACTGGGTAAAACTGAAATTGGTCTATAATTATTAAATGTATGTGGATCATTCTTCTTATATACAGGGGGAATTTTAGCAATTTTCAATTTATCCGGTACAATACCTGATTTTAAGGAAATATTAAAAATATGAACCAAAGGATCAACAATATAATATATTACTTGTTTCAGTAAACTATTACTCAAATTATCATATCCACATGCGTTACTATTCTTCAATGACTTAGAGATTTGTATAAGTTCATGTACAGAAATTGGAATAAAAAACATAGAGTTAGGAAAATATTCATGAAGATATTGATTAAACATAGTACCAGGAGTAGATGATGATAACGTTTCAGCTGCGTCCTTACAACAGTTAACAAAATATGTATTAAATTCAGTAGCTATACATTCACCGTCATCTACACGTTTACCATCACATATAAAATATTGTGGGAGAGGATGTTTGGGCTTATTTAACAATGAATTAATAACAGTCCACGTTTTTTTTGCATCATACTTATATTGATTTAATTTATTACAAAAGTGCTTTTTCTTAGCATTCTTTATCAAATTATTAACTTTGTTCCTTTGTTTCTTATACTTATTCTCATTTACCACATTCTTATTATTAATAAAATGTTTATATAAATGATTTTTCTTATTTATGGAACGCAAAATATATTTATTAATCCAGGGCTTACGAATACGTTTATTACATTTCTTCTTAACCAAAGGAAAGTGTCTATCAAATATAATAGTAAACCGATGTATGAACAAATTGTAGGCTTCTTCTGAATTATCACAAGTGTAAACATAAGACCAATTCTCCTTAATAAGATCACTTTGAAAATACTGTATTTGTTCATGTGGGAAATTACGTATTAAGTGTTCACTTGATTCAAATGAAACCGAGTTGGCCATCGATCCTGATGGGGCAATGGGATGTCCTTTGATTTAGCAAAGATGAGGCTCGTTTTATTGGAGAAAAAAAGAAAAACCCCATTAAAACTTCTATTTGATATTTATGCTTCAAAATACTGTTTTAAAACACGGTTCTATGATAAAAAATAGTATTACAATTAAAGTGTAAAACCTTTTCACAGGATTATGTTCACTCTTAACAAGAACCACCCCGTCTCCCCCTCTCTCTCCACTGAGCTCCAATTTACCCGTCTCCCACTCTCTCTCTCTCTCTCTCTCTCTCCCTCCCTATCTACCGCTCTCTCTCTCACCCCCTCTCTCTCTTTCTCTCTCTCTCTCCCTCCCTCCCTATCTACCTCACTCTCTCTTTCTCTCTCTCCCTCCCTATCTACCTCACTCTCTCACCCCCTCCCTCTCTCCCCCTCTCTCTCTCCCCCTCTCTCCCTCCCTATCTACCTCTCTCTCTCTCTTTCTCTCTCTCTTTCTCTCCCCTTCTCTCGCTCTCTCTATCTCTTTCACTGTATCTCTCTCTATATATATATCGGTCTGGCTCCCGATCATTTCTCACAGCATCGGATCTTTCTTTCTTTCTCAAATTTCGCATTAGATGGAACTGTTTGAGCCATTATATAGGCCTACCTGAAAACTGTCATTTTAATCTAGTGTATAATTGTTCATTTATTTTATTCTGAGTTCAATAAGTCCTTTCTTTTCATAGCTTAAATGACTTGCATCACATTCAGACAATGATATCAAATCGTTTTGTGTCAGTATAAAGCCTTTATTCTAATCGCGCGTTTCATAAACATCTTATTATCAGTAGTCTAAAGTATATTGACATGTAACATGTTGATGCATCATAATGTCGCATAATCTTGTTTTTCATGTGATAGAAATTTAATACAACTGACGAATTGTCTGTATATACATGTATACTCAAGGTAGGAGTATATGTGTGTGGGGGGGGGGGGGGGGAGGGGAGGGATTGCACGGTGAACCCCTCCCCGATTCCTTTCAATATTGATTAGAGGTAAAGAAGATAAACCCGTACAGTGCTTTCCTGTAGGGCAATCACTTTCGTTCTTTATCGCATTTAATGCTTGCAATTTTCAGTTCGTTATCAGATCCAATATACCAACAATGTTAGCATTGGATCGATGAGGAGACGATTAGAAGCCAAAGAAAGGATCGGCTTGGTGGAAGAGACATTCCTCTGGGGAGTTAGGAGGTAAGAAATCACTGCCAGGTCCCTCAAATCCATTTGCTCCAGCTTTCATACAGACGACCAACGTAGAGGGCACACCACCAGTACATCTGTAAAGAAAAAGATTTATAATAAATAATGGTAGCAGGTGTCATTTCCTATTCAGACTCATTTTAATAGCCAATTGTGATGGACATCATTGTTTTAGTATGTGCCCTTTTACGGATCGACCTCTGTAGGCCTATAAAGATCATTGCACTGGTCTTTGAAAGTTCGACAGTGCCTTTTGGGCACCAAAGTCTGGTTACCATGGCAACTATTTATTATTATAACAAACTTATGGAACTATGAAGTATCAATAGTACTTTGTAATATGAAAACGATGCGAGTGACATGGCAGTCTTTTAAGGCAGATAATTAATAAGTTAAACGTTACCAAGGACAGCTACGATCAACGCTCCAATAAGGCGACAAAAAAAAAAAAAAAAAAAAAAAATAGGTAACTGCACCATTGGCGTTATCAGTATTAAATAGTAAATTTTATTTAGATGTTCTTGGACAAAATTCAAAAAGAAGAAGTGTCCCCAATGATAAATATTGGAATAATGTAATTTAATGAAATTTCAACAATCACTGGATCATTATGTCACAACAGTCTGTCCTCATTTATGTCTCTGTCAAGTGACATCTGAAACTGCAAAAATTGCAAATTTTCGATGGTAAATGTTTGTACATTGCACAAATTTTACACTAGACAATAAATGCAAAAATAGAGACAAAAGAGAATATGAAAACTTACCTGCAATAGTCATCTCGCCCATCATTGTCCTCGTCTTTCATGTACCATGTATTGGAATAACCTGGATCAAACCATTCTTCTGAAGGGTTGGGTGAAGTATAGGCTAGTAAATCATCTTCTTCAGATCCAGCGAGAAGACATGAAAGGAATGGCTTTCCATCGGTGCGCACGACCCTATACACGAAGATTGAGTAAAAAATAACTTTCTGCACACAACCCTAAATGATGATTAAGTTTAAAGGGACTTAAGCTATGGTCACAAATCAGAGCAGCGATCGACCAATTAGTAGCTTGCTCGGTCTCCGCTGGAATTTAGGCATCGCCCAACGATTTTTTGGAGAAGTCGAGCAGGCTGTAGAGCCCCAGCGATGCCTGGGCGGTGTCCTGTCGATTTCCCGTCGGTCGCCGGTCAGTTTTAGGTCAAAACTGGGCAAAACTTGGTGATCGGCGGGGCGCCAAAATACGCTCGGTTCCCGGGCGTTCGCCACCCGGACACCGATCTAATCAAGCGTTCGCCTTCAAACGATTTAGGTCAAAAATCAAAGCCGCTAGGTCAAAGGTTGCTGACCGATTTTGAACTCGCCGCCCAGTGACCGACTAATCTCCCAGCGGCGACTGGGCGGGGACCGGGCGGCGAACGCTCAGCAGCCTTTGACTAGCGGCTTCAATTTTTGACCTAAATCGCTCGACGGCGAACGCTCGATTAGGTCGGCGCCCAGAATCGCCTCAAAGTGTGCCAAAATTCAAAATTGGCGAATGTGAATTTTTATATTTTTTTCATTCGCTTAGGGAAGAAAACACTCTAAAGAATATTTTTCCACCCATATTTTAATATTTAGCAAATTTTAAAAGTGTCATATACCCCTGCGAACATGGGAAATCTATATGTTGCTCCAAAAAATGATAAAAGAGGCAACTTTACAATAGGTGTTGAGAATTTATGAAGGGAAAAGCAATCAACTTGATACTGCGTGCACTTCTTGCCTATTGGTAACCCAATTAGAAAATACAATGACCACATTTATGGAAGCTTCATTTTGGGAAAAATGAGCATTAAATTTCACAAAAAAAGGAAAAAATTGCAATTTTAATATAAAAGTAGCATGTTTATTAGGATTCCGGCCGATTCCCGCAGTGATGTTAATCTCAAAATGTCCGCCTAAACCTAAGCTTTCCATGTATGGTATTTCTTTTTGCCAGAATTTGCAACACTGCATGTGCAGGCGCTTTTCCTCCCCACGTCCATCGATTATTATTAGGCATAATCGGTACACATTTGTACTCTTTACTTTTACGCACAGCCGATTCAACGCTCGTCAGCGTGACCATGGCAACGCACAGTGGGCCAGGGAGGAACCAAAGTGCGCCAAAACTCATTTTGGGTGATTTTTTTCTTTCAATTCTTTTCTTAACCAGTTGAACTGCGATACATTGAGGAATACCTCAGTAAAATATTTAATTCCGGTAAGCACAACTAGGGTATTAATTTACTTCTTCAAACAGCAAAATCCTACATATTCACAGTTTTAGTGCAAAAGTGACTTATTTTATAAATCTTTCAATTTAACATGAAGTTCTTAAGTTATTGATATGAAATTGCTCTCACATATTCCTGATAGTTCATTTCGTTGCATGAATTGGTTAAAATGTATAGAAACACAATCTTCATGATATATTAAAGGTTAATTCACTGAAAACTGGACTAATTTTCCATGTTTTTTATAAATCCAGAGGAAACATTTAAATTTCCGCAGAGTTCCGCTTATATTTTAATACCACCATTTTGTCTGATATCTAAGCTTTAAGTTGATACCAATTTGGCTGCCCGATCTTGCCCGTTGTCATGTTAGAGCCGATTCCCCTTGCCACATTGTTCCGAAAAATATGTTTGTTTTTAGTCCGCGGCTGAATCATGAAGGATTCGCGGTCATAAATCACGGCGCTTGGAGGCGCGTGACATGTCTTGTTCTGACACCGCGGACCAAAATACACACATTTTTCGGGGCAATGTTGCAAGGAAAACGGCTCTTACATAATAACGGGCACAATCGGGCAGCCAAATCTGGTATCAACTTAAAGCTTAGATATCAGAGAAAATTTTGGTAATACCATTTAAGCGGAAATCCCTAGACATCCAAACATTTCCTATGGATTTATAGAAAATAAATCCCCAGAAATTAGTTTTGGCACACTTTGGTTCCTCCCTGGCCCACTGTGAGACGGCGACCGCCCGGGCACCTAGCATACTTTGGACGGCGTGTGAAAGTGAGCAGGCGCCGCCCGAAATTTAACTCCGCGCTAAAACTTCAGCAGTGACCGAGCGATACCCTGAAAACAAGCGGTGCCCGGGCGGCCACCGCTCGGTGCCTGGGCGAAATTGGTTTAAAACTCGCTCAGTTTTTACCTAAAATTGACAGGGCACCGCCAAGGCATTGCTGGGGCTCTACAGCCTGCTCGACTTCTCCAAAACATCGTTGGGAGATGCCTAAATTCCAGCGGCGACCGAGCAGGCTACTAATCGGTCGGTCGCTGCTCTGATTTGTGACCATAACTTAAGGTAGTGAATTCAATGCTAGATGTAATATTAAAGATAATCTGAAAGTTTGAGTGAAAACAGACCATTATTAGTGATACAAATTAGGGGAACCTGATCTGATCGATTCCTTTATTCTCCCAACTATATCATGATAATTTAATTAAACTTTACGTGAATGTAAATCATCACAAAGCAATGAATTGGCTCTATATACCATTCCAAACATAAAGTATTTTTTTTCATGGAAAAACGGTTGGGAAAATTCAAAAATTGGTTGGGAGAATTTACTGTTAGAGGTTGTTGCACAGTGACGCCTTTAAAGAAAACCATAAATATCTTTGTGGTTTGATAATTTTTTCAGGATTTTTGTGCATGATAGAGGGTTAGTATAGGCCTAGTACAAGGATAATAATAAGTAACATTTCATACAAAAACTACGTTTTTTTTTTATCAACCTTCAACAATGTTACCGGTTCACCTAAGAGCACAAGATCCTTCGTGGATATTTATGAAAGAAATTTTTTGCCCACTTCTACGCATACCAGTGTATCAATGAAGGAGATATCTGACAGAGGAGTTATGTGTAGATCTGTGTCATTTTATGTAATGCTGATATCGAAGCTTATAAAATCATGTAGATCTTTTATCAATTTCAAATCAAAAGACTATTCTTAATCATTATGTTTGAATTCAATTAGATCTGGATCGACAAAGCCACGGTCTATTTCAAGAACCCTGTAAGGAGAGAGACAAATGATGTTCACTGATAAATAAGAATAATAATAATACGTCTTATTTACCCAGGGTAGCCTCATCAGTTTTCATACTGTTCTCCCTGAGGACCCTGCAATCGGATTATTACCCCGGTCATCGGATTCAGGCTTACCCGCACACAATGTATGCACATTCTCCACTCTCTGGGGAGCATTCAAGCCAGTGCATCATTTTTACAAGCGCACACTTGCTAATCTAAGCACATTAGCTTTCGCATCCTACCCGGTACTCATTTAACACCTGGGTGGAGAGTGGCGAATGCAGATCAAGGTCTTGCCAAAGCACATTAGTGCCGCGGTTTGGACTTGAACCGCGGACCTTGTGATCCACAGTCCGGTGACATATCCACTCGTCCACGACACCTCTACTGATGATGACTTACCTGCAGAAATCATTGGGGGCGCCCTGGCCCTGTACATCGACCCACCCACGGAACATCTGCACCATTCCCCGGTCTGTGATGGCGTAGGAGCGGCGGAGAAGCTCACCCGTTGTACGATTTGTTATATTCTGCTGTATGGGAACTACTGCAGATAGTGTAGATGGGACCGGTGTTGTAGCCTTGAAGGTAGGGGTAGTGGTGGTTCCCTCGTTTGGCTGCCTGGTGGTCGTAGTAGTTGAAACACCTAGAAGAGAATGATAAAACACGTGAGTTCTCGATTAGTTCTGGAAGAGTTCATTGACCGATGACGCCCTTCTGCCCAATGCACACGAGACAGGCAGGCGACCTATTGTGATAACATATAGGCCTAGGTCAGCATCAACAATTGGTTATAATTTTGACGCGCTATAAAAGGTTCCAACGGACAAAGAGTGAAGGTAAAATGAATAGCGTAACAATACTTCGAACTAATGGGGATTTGTACTAAAGCGTGTCCCCGGCCCGCCCCCCCCCCCACTCAGGTTTCGAAATGACCGCATGCGTGTTGCCAAAATGTCCGGTAAAGGGGTACTTTTCGTGCGACAAAGTCCGGCCCGAGAAATGTAAAAAAAAGGGTGTGTATTTTACTTTCACCCGGAGATTTCTTTAAAAAGGGGGTGTTTTTCTCTCATCTCTTTGTAATTAAAAAAGGGGGTTATAAAATATCTTGAAGTTGAACATAGAAAAATTGATGAAATCCCGCGATCAGATTTCAGAAATTCCTGCTAGTTTTGAAAGCTCATTCAGGATTATTTCATTATGAAAAGTAAAAACATTGAGTCCCATGCACTCCCGTCCCAGTACGGCGGCAGTACGGACTTCTCAAAATATGTGTCAATGAGAGAGAGAGAGAGAGAGATAACAACAGAACGTATAGTCTGTACGGCGCATCCGCTAGCTGCACGCTCAGCATGCATATCGGTCTAGGCTCGGCATCAAGCCGGGGCATCAAGATGGGGTATGAGGCGTGGGCCCTGCCAAAATTTGTCATGATTGCGACGTCTTTGAGCAGGACCCACAGTCTCCTCGTTGTGGATATTGTGGCTGTCTACCTGTGGCTCACAGGGTGGCACATTCAGGTGAGTAGTTTGCCCTATAGTTTGATCGCAATAGTAACACTTTCAAACTCATTTTCCTACACCCATGAAAATGAATATGTGGGACTTGGATCTAGACCTATGTAGTTTTGTACTGTAGTGTAGGCTACCCTAATTCACACACAGCTGCATTAGCAATACTATCCTGGCTGTGTATTAAAGGGGTCGTTTACCAATGTTAAATCTGAGATGCAAGGCCTTACATGTTATTAGTGTCTGTGATATGGTGTAATATTGAAGCCCTAAACAAAATTGTGCTTCAAAATGATCAAGAAGAAGAACTTGAAGAAGTGCCAACCAGTAATGACAGCTTATCTGAGATGAGAGGGGGGGGGGGGGGGGGGGGGGGGTGTTACACCCTCAAATGTAATAACTCCCACAAATGTAATAACGCCCACAAATGTAATAACACTTTACCCACAAATGTAACAACACCCACAAATGTAATAACACTTTACCCACAAATGTAATAATTTCACCCACAAATGTAATAATGACTTTACCCACAAATGTAATAAATTTTAAGTGATATTTTGAATCACCCACAAATGTAATAATGACTTTACCCACAAATGTAATAAATTTGAAGGGATATTTTGTCGAATTTAAAACTAAAACCCTGTAATAAAGCATGGGTATAGCGCGCAGTCTTTGCTCCAGACCCGGTTATTTCAAAAAAATTAAAAAATCTTCAAAACTAAGACCACACCATCTTCCAAACTAAGACCCGGTAATAAAGCATGGGTTTAGAGCGTAGTTTTTCTTCCAGACCCGGTTATTTCAAAACTTTTTAAAAATCTTCAAAACTAAGACCCCATCATCTTATTCCTGTGGAAGAACATAAGTATTGAGCGTAGTCTTTCCTCCAGACCCGGTTTTTCAAAAGTTAAAAAACAAACAAAAAACAAAACAAAACAAAACAGCAAAAAAAACTTTTAAACTAAGACCCCTCTATCTTCCAAATTAAGACCCGGTAATAAAGCATGGGATTAGAACGTAGTCTTTACTTCAGACTCGGTTATTTAAAAAAAAAAAATCTTCAAACTAAGACCTCACCATCTCATTCCTGTGGAATAACATGGGTATAGAGCGTAGTCTTTCCTCCAGACCCGGTTATTTCAAATGAAATAGAAATTTAAACAAATCTTCGAAACTAAGCCCATCATCCTATTCCTCTTTTTTTTTCATTTAAAAAATAAATTACATTATTACATATGTGGATACAACACGTCACAAATAAATGATTGGTCGGCGGTCACACGAACTGACGAATCAGTCAAAATGGTCCATACATATAACACACAGAGGGACCGATTCGATGGTTCGTTGACCGTCGACGATTTCTTAATCATGTAAACAAACAAAAGGGTATCAACTGGGTTAAAGAGCTTCCCTCTTATACAAAACTCCTAAACGAGGACCCGAAAAAGGTCCTTGGATGGAAATCTCCTTTCGAGATTTTCTTTAGTAGGAAACCAGAACAAAATTATATCCCCCGTCAAAAAACAAACTATACTATCCATGGTTGGGAAAAGAATGTACAAGCTGTTCGAAGAAAGGCTTACAAGGCTTTGCAGCGTGGTAAAAAAAGAACGATTAGATCCCAGGAAAAAAAACTTAATGTACCAAACATACCAGATCAGGTAAAGGTTGTTAATATTCTTTATCTCATTGTATAATTAAAATAATTATTTCCTTTTGATCAGTCATACTTAATTTCAACTCCGTCTACTCTTAAAGCATCTGAAAAGTATTACTGAAAAACTTTTGGAGTTGTACGTGTTAAGTAGTTTTATATGGACGAATACTAAGTTACAGAAAGCCAGGTACATTTAGTATTTCGGCATCTTGTTCTCTTGTTTTTCCTAGCTTAGAAGAATTGTCACGTGTTAGGTTGTTTGCGTTTTATATCAAGTTCAGTTGATGTTATCAGGTTCAATATTGCCCAAATTATAACCTTGTTTGCTTGTAAAAGACATGTGAGCTACTCCACCTTTTTATACGTAATAATTATTTTGGTTCTGTTACCGTCTGTATATTAATGAAACAACCTCTTCATTCGTTTGGAATAAAATATTTTCTATCTTACAAAATCTATGTAGCCATCATTGCATTTAATACTATAAAACCATAACCTCTGCAATTTACTCACATTGATTGAGAGAGTATGTAGATATTTTATCAGTCAAAGGGTTCTGCAATCGTTCATCCAAAACATGCAAATATGTTTCGCGCGATCTCGTTATACAGCTATTTATGATTTGTTATATGAAAGTATGCGTTGTTATTTGCTTGTTAACCGATTATCATCCCCCCAAAAAAGAAAAAACAGGGTCATAGTACATAATAAATATAAGGTATAATGTGTAAATCATCAGGGATAATTATGTTATAATAATTAATCTCAAGGAAGATATGCTGCCGGTGAAGAAGCAAATGGAGGAATAGAAAACATTATAACAAAAAGCTGAAGATGGAAAACGACATTGCCAGATAGACAGAGAGACAGACAGGTAGAGGGAAAGAGAGAGAGAAAGAGAAAAAAGGGGGGGGGGAGGGGGCGGGAGAGATAGAAAGTTGGACGTAGTCCGTACTGTATTTATTTATATGATTTTTGTCTCTCCGATCAACGGTCAACGAACCATCGAATCGGTCTCTCCTCTGTGTGTTATATATATGGACCATTTTGACTGATTCGTCAGTTCGTGTGACCGCCGACCAATCATTTATTTGTGACGTGTTGTATCCACATATGTAATAATGTAATTTATTTTTAAATGAAAAAAAAGAGGAATAAGATGGTGGGTCTTAGTTTTGAAGATTTGTTTAAATTTCTATTTCATTTGAAATAACCGGGTCTGGAAGAAAGACTACGCTCTATACCCATGTTATTCCACAGGAATGAGATGGTGAGGTCTTAGTTTGAAGATTTTTTTTTTTTTAAATAACCGAGTCTGAAGTAAAGACTACGTTCTAATCCCATGCTTTATTACCGGGTCTTAATTTGGCAGATAGAGGGGTCTTAGTTTAAAAGGTTTTTTTGTTTTGTTTTGTTTTGTTTTGTTTTTTGTTTGTTTTTTAACTTTTGAAAAACCGGGTCTGGAAGAAAGACTACGCTCAATACTTATATATGTTCTTCCACAGGAATAAGATGATGGGGTCTTAGTTTTGAAGATTTTTAAAAAGTTTTGAAATAACCGGGTCTGGAGCAAAGACTGCGCGCTATACCCAGCTTTATTACAGGGTTTTAGTTTTAAATTCGACAAAATATCCCTTCAAATTTATTACATTTGTGGGTAAAGTCATTATTACATTTGTGGGTGATTCAAAATATCACTTCAAATTTATTACATTTGTGGGTAAAGTCATTATTACATTTGTGGGTGATTAAAAATTATTACATTTGTGGGTAAAGTGGTTATTACATTTGTGGGTGAAATTATTACATTTGTGGGTAAAGTGTTATTACATTTGTGGGTGTTGTTACATTTGTGGGTAAAGTGTTATTACATTTGTGGGCGTTATTACATTTGTGGGAGTTATTACATTTGAGGGTGTAACAGGGGGGGTGTCTGCATGTCCTAAGATAGGGGGGTACATTGAGCAGCGTTCCGGATTTAGGGGGTCTCCAAGGCAGGAAAAGCCCGTGAAAAGCGCGCAAAAGGGGGGTTCGGAAATGTTGGCAGTGCTCAGATAGGGGGTCTTTTCAAAAGAGGGTACAAGCATACGCGTACCCTAAATAACACTGAGTGGGGGGGGGGGGGCGGGGTCCCCGGTTTGAATAGTGAACACGAGGCGTCATTTCGATTGGGTCATAATCTAGGCCTAATCAAGCCGGAGAAGGAAACATGTGCATGCGCAAGTTATTTAACGTAATGTTAAGAGTTTTAGTTCGTTTTGTAAACACTCTGGCCCGAATTCACAAAGGAGGTTTGTCGACAAACCTTGGTTTTCGTACGTCATATGACGCGTTTTACGCGTTTTTTACAAACCTGGTTTGTAAAGAACAAAAGGAGGTTTGGCGAAACAAAAGGAAGTTTGAGCTCAAACCTTGCTTTGTGAATTCGGGCCTATATGTACGATATCGCATTGACAGGCTGTGTAAATAGACGCGGTAGTCACTGATACAAAAGATGTGCGTCAGGAAATGACGCCTCGTGTGCAAAACGAGACCTACATCCGCGACTAAACTAGTCTTTGAGCCGCAGTATGGGTGTGATTGGGGATAAAAACAGATGCAAAAGAACAGTGCATGGGCAGCGGAGCGACTTCCAAAGTTGGGGGGGGGGGGGGGACACCAACACAAAAGGGTGCTTTCCGGAAAAAAGAGCACTTTCTGGAGAAAAAAGGCACCTACAAAGGGAAATCTCAAAGCGATAATATACAATTTTTTTATATTTGTATATACCCCTACGTAGAAATCACATTATTAGGGATAATTTCAATATTTGTTTCTTTTTATACACCATACAAGGTATAGTCAGGTGGCTTAGCGAAATTATCGTTACCTGCCGGATACAAGCACCATTTTTGGTACAGGGCTTCCTTAGGACCTACTGAACAATATTAGGGTAGGAGCCCTCGGCAAAAATTTCAAATAGGGGTGTGGTGGGCGGGGGCGTCGTCCCGGAGCCCCCAAATAAGAAATAGGTGAAATAACATTGATTTGTTGTTGTACAAATGCAATTTTTGGTACAGGGCTTCCTTAGGACTTACTAAACAACATAATAATAGAAGCTCCCTGCAAACATTTCATGTAAGGGTGTTGTGAGCGGGGGCGTCGTTCCAGAGCCCCCAAATAAGAAATGAGGTAAAGTAACATTGATTTGTTGTAGTACGAATGTAATTTTGGTACAGGGCTTCCTTAGGACCTTTTGAACATTGTGAGGGTTGGAACCCCAACAAAATATTTTAAAAAGTGCGATTTGGGGGCGGGGCGTCGTCTAAGAGCCCCCAAACGAGAAATAAAGTGAAATAACATTGATTTGTTGTAAAAATGCAATTTGTGTGTACATGGTTTCTTTAAGACCTTCTGAACGATGTGATGATAGGAGCCCCCGGCATAATATTCATATATTTGTGAATGGGGGCAGGGCGTCGTGCCAGAGCCCCCATGTTATATATAATGTAAGATCACACTGGTTTGTGGTTATACAACAGCCTGTTTTTGGTACGGAGGAAGGAGCCCCCGGAAAAACATTCACATAAGTGATATGCCGGAGCCCCAACATAATCACGTTGATTTGTTTTACCTGAATACTTTGCATACTCTGGTGGTAGAATGTTGTGAATTGCCAGTAAATAGTCCTATCCAAAATAACAACAGAGCACGGTCATACAGTAAATTAAGGTAAGTGGGGTGTAGCCTCGCAAACTGATGTACATGGCAATGTCACTGCATTTTTTACATTTTAAACATTGAAATGTGATATTTAACCACTACCTTTTCTATTTGGCATGGATTTAAGAAAGGAAGAAATCATTCATGATGCATGCGGAAGGGCTGGGTTATACAGTTATACAAGCCCTCCTAACACACTCTTTGTACCATTTAGTGTCCAACCAATCAAAGGCATGAACCCCTCATGACCCCTCGCCTGTAGTTCAAAAATTTGCAGCAGCAGGTTTTCATGCCAAGTACAGGCCTCAAGGATAAACGATCAGCCAATTAAGAGAGCCCTTCTTTCATGTTCTTGGACCAGATCATGACATATGAAGCCCTCGATCATGAGAGCTCACAGAGAGAATAACTTCCTTCTGTATGTGAAGGCCCTTCACCTGGGACCATGTGAACTATTCCAGGTGGACGCCTGTCCACATTCAAGATATGAAGCCACATGACAGCCACTGTCAAGAAGGAGTTTGATCAACAGTAACACTCACACTGGGTTCTTTCCAAAACATCAAACAAGCTATCTTCGATTCCTTTTGACCAGGCCCATGAGCAAGAGAACAAGATTGTGAAAGGTGCAGGTGGCACTATTGGACTCCTGGAAAATCCTGCTGCTCTTAGACGATGGATGCTCTCTGGACCAGAAATGGCTAGAATGCTGAAAGAATTCGAGGCAGAATACTTCACGGAAGACGATATGGAGAATCCTAAGAACGTCCAGCACCATGAGCAAGGTCTCGCATCACAGAAGTCGTTCCAGAAACAATACCCTTTCTACAAGCATCAGGGTCATGTTTTTCAAGACTGTGCTTGATGAGCGCACCCACTCAATCCACGATCAAATCAAGAGAAATTCACTGGCTCTCTTCAGAAATTCCCACTGCAAGATAGTTCGGAAGACAGACAAGAAGATAAAAGTGCTTCATAAAATGTAGCACTATGTGGCCAACTCTAAAGTACATCGCTCTTCTCTCTCAGACTTCAGTAGTGATCTTCATCTACCAGGTACAAAGTCTGACCTGCTGCATTGCCTTGAGCAGCCTGACCAACCAGAGCCACCATCAGCATATTGCTGTAAATTCTTCGATGGAGCTGTCATCGTACACTAACTGCCCAGCTGTTATCAGCATCAGTACTTTGATGGGTACGCAAACGAAGTCTTCATTCCATATACCTCGAGAAGCAACTGCAGACTATCAAGAGATTAGATCTTGTGTTGGACACTTACATTCCAGACAGTTAGAAAGTCAGAGTCTACCGTGAAAAGAGAGGAACTGGCATCCTTAGGAAAGTGTCTTGATGTTGAAGTCATCCGTGTCGGCAAATTCTATGATCTCCTCAAGACTCAACCATTAACTGACATCTGGGTGGCATAAGGTATGGGGAAGAAATACAGACACTTCCACATCAATGCCATTTGTGGGAGTTTAGGAGAGCCAAAGTCACTTGCACTTCCTGTGTTACACTCATATTCGGGTTGCGACACGACATCATCATTTCATGGCACGGGAAAGGAGTCAGTCTGACAGGCTTGAAAAGTGTACGATGATGCCACAGAGACATTTGCTGATCTAGCCAAGCATCCCTTTAAGAAGATGACCGTTGACTCTGAGCCTTTCCAGGTTCTTGAAAGGCTGCTATTGTCTTGTAAAACAAATCGAGGAAATCAAAATCTATCAATGAAACAAAAAGAAGCCTCCAGTATGACGCCCCACCCCCAAATCACTATATGAATATATTGTTGGGGCTCCAACCCTAATATCGTCAGTAGGTCCTTAGAAGCTCTGTACCAAATATGGCATGTGCAACACCAAATCAATGTTATTTTAAATGAATTTCTTTTCAGTAGTATTCAGTATTAAGGTAAAAAAACAAATCATTGTGATTATGCACTGTACATGTACATGTATATGATATGGGGTCTCTGGAACAACACCCCTGCTCCTTCACACTTATGTGAATGTTTTTTCCAGGGGCTCGTTCCTTAATATCGTTCAGTAGATTGTATATCCTAAGAGAGAGCCCTTAACCAAAAACAGGCTGTCGTATAACCACAAACCAATGTGATCTTACATTATATATACCATGGGGCTCTGGCACGACGCCCCGCCCCCATTCACACATATATGAATATTATGCCGGGGGCTCCTACTATCACATCGTTCAGAAGGTCATAAAGAAGCTCTGTACCAGAAAATGCATGTTTACAACAAATCAATATTATTTCACTTTATTTCGTGTTTGGGGGCTCTTGGACGACGCCCCCACCCCCAAATCGCACCTCAAGAAATATTTTTCTTGGGGCTTAAAACCTCACAATGTTCAGAAGGTCCTAAGGAAGCCCTGTACCAAAAAGTGCATTCGTACAACAACAAATCAATGTTATTTTACCTTATTTCTTATTTGGGGGCTCTGGAACAACGCCCCCGCTCACAACACCCTTATATGAAATTTGTGCAGGGGGTTCTATTTGTATGTTGTTCAGTAACTCCTAAGGAAGCCCTGTACCAAAAATTACATTTGTACAACAACAAATCAATGTTATTTCACCTTATTTCTTATTTGGGGGCTCCGGGACGACGCCCCCGCCTAACCACCCCTATTTGAAATTTTTGCCGGGGGCTCCTACCCTAATATTGTTCAGTAGGTCCTAAGGAAGCCCTGTACCAAAAATGGCGCTTGTATCCGGCCGGTAACGATAATCGATAAATTTGACGCTAAGCCACCTGACTAGTACTGCTAAGGCATCATACATTGCAGTTAGGTGTGATGGTCTGAATATTAAAAGGTCGCATGTTGCAGTGCGAAATATTAAATCTTATAAAGAGGATAAACCCGATCCTTTTGTGGTTATAAGCACATTATCATAACGGAAGACCTATGATAAGTATCATAATTATATTATTTATAAATGCGAGCGAGCTTTGGGGGAAATAGCTCTGAGTCGATTGAAATTAGGGGCGCGTTTAATGATGAGAGGAACAGGGGACAATTATCTATCGAAAGGGATAAGACACTTATTAGAAAAGAAAATGAGCACGTGTCAAAGTTCAAAGGGTAATTATCGGAGGTGAAAATGGGGCACTTCTTACACCTACAAAAAGAGGCACTCACCAGGGATGACAAAAGGCACCTATGTGAACGGGAAATTGGTATTTGTCGACGGAAAAGGGGCACCCATCAAATTTTGATAGGTGCATTTATAAGAGGTGGAAAGGTGCATTTATGAAAAAGGGATAGGTCCCTTATAAAAAGGGCACGTATCATTGTTAAAAGGAAAATTATCACACCTGAAAAGGGGCACTGACCAGATATGAAAATGAGCATTATTTGAACGAAAAGTGGCACCGATCAGATTTTAATAGGTGAATTTACCGGAGGTGGAAGGGGGCTTTTATAAGAACGGGAAGGGGGCACTGACCAGATATGAAAATGAGCATTAGTTGAACGAAAAGTGGCACCGATCAGATTTTAATAGGTGAATTTACCGGAGGTGGAAGGGGGCTTTAATAAGAACGGGAAGGGGGCACGTATAAGAAGGGCAAAGAGCAATTTAATTATTAGAATGGAAAAGGGGCACGTGTCAAAATAAAAGAGGCACTTATTAGAGGAGAAAAGGGACATTCATCAGAGATGAGCACTTATCAGGAGGGGAAGGGCACTTGTGAAAGTAAAATGAGTGTCTCTCAGATTTGAATAGTGGCAATTATCGGAGGCGAAGGGGGCATCTATCCGAAGTGAAAAGGAGTAACTTCTCGTACCTGAAAAGGGTCATTTACCAGAGATGAAAAGGGGCATTTATGGGAAGGGGAAGAGGCTCTTTGTTTTTAATGGGGGCACTTATAATAAGGTGAGCTTATCCGAGTTAAAAAGGTGGTAGTTATCAAAAGGGGAAGGGACACTTTTTAAAAAGGAAAAGGGGCAATTGTCAAAGTAAAAGGGGCACCTCTCAGATTTGAATAGGGCAATTATCAGAGGTGAAGGAAGCACTTATCAAAAGTGAAAAGGGAAACTTCTCGTACCTGTAAAGGGGCAAGTACTTGTAGGGTGATCACACTGCCTGTGCACACAGTCTGCCCCATGCACATACACACACACAACAGCAGTCAGTTGGTAGAAATAGCAATTTTCGTAAATTTGTTTTAACAAAACTGAACAATATTTTTAAATTTTTATTTCATATATCTTTCAAGCATACCTTTAACAACAATTCTGTGTAGTTTCATTGTTATAGGCATGTGGGAAATATGTTAAATTATTAATTAGAATATTGTCTTTTCAGCCATGTGTGACATGGCCCGCTGATCGCCCATTGACTGTTATTCTGCGTGGTGAAAATGCACTTCAATGCATAAAACTCCCCTACAAAAATGCAATATCCTCATGTGTTTCACTCATTAAATCAATTTGTTATTTACACTCAAGGTAGCCACAACTGTACTGGGGTCATCAAATTTTGTTTTTCTCTGAAATTCAGTCCCTGTGGAATGTTATGACCTGTTGAATTGAATGGTTTCTCGGAAAATCGTCATAAATCCTCAAATCTGACATAAAAAAAAAAAACTAAACTGTGATGTAGCTGAAAGTCTGCAAATTCTTATCATTTGTTCGGTTTTTCTGAATAATTTGTGAAACATATGAGGAAATAGCTGTAACGGTGATCCAAGTAATTTCCATCGCCATATTTTATTGGCATTGCAAAAATATTTGGAATTTAATGTTAATATTTGGTGTAAATATGATCTATAAATATATGATTAAAAAAAATGCCAACAAAATGAACAGTTTGACTTTCCTAAATATATAATTAGCTGAAATGACCTAATTTGCATATTTGATGAATATTCATAATTTTTTTTTTTCTTCAAAAAAAATATATTTCCATACCTGTCTGATATACATAGGTTTCATTGATGTATCATGTTCGGTTTTGATTTGATTACATATGCGCATATTAATTAGACGGACTTAGTTATTTTCACAACTTTTTCATATTTGCAGATTTGCAAAAATGGCAAAAATGATTTATTTTGTTTGCATCTGTTTTCAAAACGGTAATAGATATATGAATTTTTTTTTGGTATTTTTTACCACAAAGATTATATTTTAGTATCTGATAATTTAATTTATTATTTGTGTCCAAGAAAGTGATGAATTAAGTTGTCAACTTTGTCGAATTTTGCCATTTTTGCCAATTTGACCATTTCTGGCAGGTTTTTCGGTAATTTTGCGATATCAAGAAAATGGTATAAAATCACAACGCATTGACCGATTTCAATTCTGTTTTTTGTTTTTTGAAGCTTTCATAAAGCTTGATCATTTGCAATCATCAAATAACATGTGTTTGTTGTACTTATTTTTAGTGTGCTATACCTAGTACTAGAGATTCAAAAGGGCACTTATGAGAATGGAAAATGGACACTAATTGCAAAGGAAAATGGGAACTTGTCGAAGAAAAATGGGCACGTGTAAACAAAAGAAGGGGGAGCACTCATCAGAGGTAAAGGGGGAAGGGGCACTTTTACAAGTTATTAGGGGCACTTTTCCTATGTAAAAGGGGGATTTGGAGGGGGGGGGGGATTGGAAAGATTAGGGGGGCTCCCCCTACTCCCCCCGGAAGTCCGCTTCTGATAGAAGCATGTATATGCTTGATTATCTTTGGTAATAACGCGAAGGAAAATCACGCCTCGTGTGCTACGGGTATAATATTTTGTCTCGTGCCGCGTATCTTAGCTTTCCGTGGCGCCAAAGACGAAACGATTTCATGACAGCAAGACATAGAGCGTGCCTCAGAGGTTGGTTTGAGATGGTTGTCATTTCGAAATAAAACTTTTTTGTTTATACCCCACCGCTGCCAACAAATATTAGAAGACGAGTTCAAGACACGAATGCAACGATGTTATGTCACATCGTACTCAAATGTCTGCATCAGGGTATCTTGGTTTGCCAACAAACGCGGTGTGCCAAATTTTATTTTGTGCGAACATATTTTTTGTACGAACATATTTCTTACAAACATACATTTTAAAAGCGCATATGTTTATTTATAACATAGAATATTTTAATAACGCAAATATATGTTTCAATATCAAATATATTTAAATAACGCATATGTATTTATTATAAACATTGAATATATTTTAAAAATGAACCATATATTTTGCAGGGATCGAGTATATTTAGTTTTGTCCCCCAATATGGCTTTCCATTTACTCCTTCTAGCAGTAAATGTGTATTTTGATAATTGAATAATAAGTTTACTTCCATTGCTCTATAATGAAAACCATTATGTTAAACACAACCCTTCTCAAATTAGACCCCCTCTCCTCCCCTTAAGTCCATCCTTCGCCATCACCAACAGGACCACCACCACCTCCGGTAAAAATATCCTCGAGGAGTATTTTGGAGGGTCATCTTCCAAATACTTTATTTGGGTATGGCTTTTTAGGTTGGTGTCGGTCAAAATGTAGGTATGAGAAGTTACGGATTTGTGGAGGGAGGGCATATGGAGGAAGAGGGCCTTAACCGGTCTGTTCCTCCTCTTAAACCAATGTGGCATGACACATTTTACATTTCGACCCTGAAAACATTTGAAAATATTCGTTTCCCCCCTCTTTTTTGTTGTTGCTTGCTTGCTTGACAGATGTGTTTCTTTTATTATCTTGGTATCCACATTACATGATAACTCCATTTTTCAATTGCTTGTTTTATAAAACCCTTGCATCTATTTTGTTTTTCATCTCCTACCTTCTTCACATTGCGCTGAGAGGTTCGCTCTAAACCCTTTAAATTCTGTCCGGGAGTCACTTGTAAAGCGGATGACGACATAGTATGATGTGATGGTTACAGGGTCGGGAATGGCCGCACCAGAATAGACGCGTTCTCTGTCCTGCGTACTGATGTAAACCTGAGATTTGAGATACATGTATATCAGGTATTTAAAGGGCAAGTCCACTCCAAAAATAACTTACTTACAATAAAAGCAGAAAAATCAGACAAACCAATTAAAAAAAGTTTGAGCAAAATCGGATAACTACTATTAAAGAAAGTTATGAATTGTTGAAAAAGTTTGTAAAACTATGGAACAATGAGAATCACAACACAATTTGCCAAGATGGTTATCAGTTTGTGACGTCATGTCCTCACAACTTATCAATTGCTTTATATACTTTAATCCCATTAATTTCCCTTTTTATCCCCCAAAACTTGATTTCCCCATGCCTTTGCCCAGGTTATATGATTTGTGTCATATTGCGTGCATGACATTTCCCAACAACTTTTATGACATTTGAAGAATTAATACTATTTTCTGAATATTATTGTATTTCATAATTATTGATTTTTATATAAATAGTTTATCAAAATTCATTTTTTCATGATTTAACTGGACATAAATTACTCTTTATTTGTGCATCCACACATAGAAATATTACTAACAATTGGATGCTGGTGTGAAGAAATAAGATTCTTAGGGTGAAAATAGGAAATTTATTTATCAATATAAAGAAAATAATTAGTGGATAGTGAGGACCATACGTCACAGACTCATGAGTGAGTTGCCAATTTGTGTAGTGATTTTAACAGTTTTTTTTGTCATTAAAAATTCATAACTTTCTTATTAGTTATCGGATTTTGCTCAAACTTGTTTTGATTGGTTTGTCTGATTTTTTGGTCCTATTGAAAGTAAATTATTTTTGGAGTGGACTTGGGCTCATTAATTTCTTTAAACAAAACAACACAAACTTCATATTTGAACCTTATGGCACGAAATCGGTTCAAAGTTTGAGGTCGCAAAATGATCAAAAGCGTAAGTATCCAATCAAATTGATGTGTTTACCCTCTATTAAAACCTAACCTCGCTTAACGTGATTGCCTTGAAATACATCTAAAAATATAAATTTTCTGAACTTGATACGGACCCAGTGGAAAAAACGTTTGAGTTTGATATTTCCTTTTAAATTGAATTCGATGTTTTGGATGTCATAATCCATGTACAATAATTGAAGGGCAACATGACTAGTTAGTAAAACGATTTATTGTGTATTGTGAGCTTAGGCGTACCTGACACGAGTTCCTGCATCAGGCAATTAGCCTTTCTTTCTGTAGTATTATGGTTTTCAATTACCCTCATGTTACCATAGTTACCCTGTATAATTAGCATACTTAAAAAGATAATTTCTGAAGGGAAAAACGTCCATTTGAAACGAACTAGATCAATTTTGTTCATATACCGTACTGACCTTGTCAAGATTTGTTTCCGTTCTGAAATCTTGAAATGTTATATTGAGTTGACATCGTGGATGCGTTAGATAGATATGCCACGTGATATCTTGACTTGCAGGATATTTACCATAAGAGTAGTTGGGTGAAGCGATGGAGTACCTGCCCCAATCAGAGAGGCTGATGTTACCACCTGTACAAAAATAGGTTGTTTGAAAGTATCTGCATTAAGTTATCTTTAGATTCTCTCTCTCTCTCTCTCTCTGTCTCTTCTCACCAATAGTTCTCTCTCTCTCTCTCTCTATCTCTCTATTTCTTGCTACCTCACAAAGGGTAGTTGGGTGAAGCGATCGAGTACCTGCCACCATCAGAGAGGCTGATGTTACCACCTGTACAAAAACAGTTTGGTTGGAAGTATCTGCATCAAGCATTCTCTTTAGATTATCTCTCTCTCTCTGTCTCTTCTCACCAATAGTTACAGAAGCGACGGACTACTTGACGTCAACATTATACTTGAAAAGGTTCACTCTAACATTTAACATTTTTGCTACCTCACAAAGCGTAGTTTGGTGAAGCGATGGTGTACCCGCCACCATCAGAGAGGCTGATGTTACCACCTGTACAAAAATAGGTTGTGCCGAAGTATCTGCATTAAGTTATCTTTAGATGGCTCTCTCTCTCTCTCTCTGTCTCTTCTCACCAATAATTACAGAAGCGACGGACTACTTGACGTCAACATTAAACTTGAAAAGGTTCACTCTAACATTTAACATTTTTGCTACCTCACAAAGCGTAGTTTGGTGAAGCAATGAAATAGAGGCTGAAGTTACCACCTGTACAAAAACAGTTTGGTTGGAAGTATCTGCATCAAGCATTCTCCTTAGATTCTCTCTCTCTCTCTCTCTCTCTTCTCACCAATAGTTACAGAAGCGACGGACTACTTGACGTCAACATTATACTTGAAAAGGCTCACTCTAACATTTAAAGGAGCTACACAAAGAAAATTCACTAACAACTGATAATTAGAACAAATTACATATCGATGGAAAGATTTTCTCTTGAAAAACACGAATAATTTGCTAAGAAATCATATAGATATCATGGAAAGGCGTACAATTTAATTTTTCAAGACCCTTCTTAGACCCCCAAGCGCCCCCGAACGTAAGCCAAGGACACGAGCGTAGCGGGCTCTGAATAGTGACGTCACACACTGGACAAACAGCTCAGTACCGGCCGCCTACTGGAGTCGCGCGTGTATTAGTATGCAGCTAACCAGCCGTGTCCCGTGTGTGACGTCACAAATATTGACGCTCTACAAAGGACCGCTGAAGGCAGAAAATCTGGATCTCGAAACTAACATTTTTGAGAGTTGATTACTGCGGGCCCCAAACATATTTTGAAGAGGAGAGTTGTTGTATTTGATCAGTAAGGCTTCCCCTTCGCAATGATATGAGTTTTGCATCAATTCAAAACACTTTTGATTCTTCGTGTGTCTACTTTAAATTAACATTTTCTTTAGATCATACCCTCTCCCTTTAATACTCTCCTCTCTCTCTCTCTCTCTCTACCTCTTTCTCTCTCTCTCTCCCTTACCCTCTCTCTTCCTCTTTCTCTCCCCTCTCTCTCTCTCTCTCTCTCTCTCTCTTTCTCATATTCTCTACCTCACCAGGGGATGGGGGGGGGGGGGGGTGGAATATTTTATTACAAGTAGAGGGGCTGTTGTCCCATCTAAACAAAATAAGTTGACAAAACTTAAATGCACCTGAAAGATATAGGATATTAAATGTTCTTGATAATGATGCACATTTTCACTTCCCTGTTTTTGTACTTCTCTTTTCATCAATGTGTCCCTATTCCCTCTCTTTGTTGTATCTCTATGATAATGAGATTACTCTGATGTGCTTCATATCATTTACTTGCAAAATGGTCGGCAATAATGAATATGGAGAGGAATCATGACAAAAAGAAATCATTCAATTTCTGTTAATCTCCGTCCAATTGTTATAAATGAGAAGATAAATATAACTAACCTTGTACATCGATGTAAGGTCCTGGAGTAGCACCTGTATGTGGTTGAACACAATATAACAACATAAACTTGACTTCATTCAGATCACAATGTCAAGAAAGTAAGAGTGAGAATGAAAAGGTATTCTTATCAATGTGAACATGAATGAATGACTTTGAGACTAAAAAGACGAAATAAACAATTTGAATTACTCATTTTAAGATGTGGGATCCCACATTGGTTAATAAATCATGAATAAATCTGTGCGTATAATTTCAACCAGAATTATTCTAAGTTGGTAAATTCCTAATTGACTCTTTATTTTAGATGATTATGTCGAGTGTTGTGCAAATAATATCTCCATTAAAGAAGAGAGAATAATCTTTGCACCATCGGCATAGCGTTGGTCCTGCTTCCTATCCCTGTCAAATCGAATTTAGCTAAATCTATGTAACACAACAATCTTTTTAGTTCTAGATCAATGGTAAACGATGATTGGGTCTAACTTACGCAGGATAGCCATATCATTATAAGTAATGCCCTTTCTATGTGCCCTGCAAATATTATTACCCTAGTGTCGCTGGTACCCATTTACACCTGGGTGGAGAGTGGCAAATGTGGTTTAATTTCTTGCCAAAGGACATTAGTGTCGGCCTTGAATTAGAAACCTCAACCCTTGGATTGACAGTCAAGGGAATGAACCACTGTACTATGACATATCAAGAAGTGTCACTTACCCGGTACACAAATAGCAGAAATGTAAGCTTTGAAACCCCGGGAATTTGTAGAATGGTCCGTCCTGAAGTGGATTATGACGTCATCAGACATTAGTGTGATATTATCTGGTATGACGCGACCAGATAAGTTAGCCAGAGTGTCGTCGAGGGATCCTGATGTACTGATTGAAACCTATAAAGTAGAACGATAGGTCGTGTAACTTTCATAAAGACTCCCTATTTAGAGGGACAGTGGATGTCCTCCTATAACGGAAAAAGTTCCGCATCAATGAACACGTATGAACCATATTCCATGCTGCTCGCTGCAGAGCTGCATAGAAAATCTATGAGAGTGACTTGACAGATATGAATTTAAAGAGTGAAACATCTTTCTATAGAAAGCTAACCCTGAAATTAGTGACAGAGTTCTATGTTTTCTGCAGTTTCCATTATCTTACAACTCGATTTTGTGTGTAACTTGCATATTCATTATAATCGCGCCTTGATCGAAAGTTTCGGATATGTCTGCGTTATAAATTCATGTACTTTTATTATTATCAACATACTTGGGGAAAGGCTTACATATTTTTTTTGTAGGAATATAAGTGGTTCACAGTTAGAATAACAAAATATAGACTAGATCGGACGAGTCATTCCTAGACACTTTCAAGGCAGTTTCGCAATGAGTAACAAGAATTTAATGCAGGACAGGCGTTTTAACAGATGCAGAACTTATCCCACTAACGGATGACACCATTTGTCCCTCAAAAACGACTGTTTTTTTTTTTACCTGACTTGTAATATGTAAAGGACGCATGCACCTTAACTGAATAATTTACAATTTATGCATTTTTATCAGGCTTGCCATGGTATTAGGAATGATATAAGACGCTCCATCATTAGAATGATCATCATACAATACATTACAATACAATAATTTAGTCATTTCTATAGCGCTCTTACAAACTAACTGTTGTTTCACAGCGCTTTACATAAAAGTTATCAAATAATCTATTGTTGATCATGGTCAAAGAGGAGAGTTTTTTAGACATTTTCGGAAGACATCCAGCGAAGGTGCTAATCGAATAAAACGTGGAAGCTCATTTCAGTGTCGAGGAGCACATGCATGGAAAGCATTGTCGCCAGCTTTGGTGCATGTTCGAGGAACGTGTAGCAGGGTGCTTTCATATCAAACCTTGTACTAGTATATAGTTCTACATTAAATTCAAATAAATTTAACCAATCTCACAGAATTATGAGCTAGTAGTTTAAAACGTAATGTAGGGGTACGGGACAGATGAAACTATGGAGGTATGAGAATGTTGTAATGATAAGTCATGGGATTAAATTGATAGGCCAATGTAACCATGATACCAACCTTATGACGGTCTTTTTTTATTTTAAAGTCTTGGAATACAATGGACAGTTGACAGGTTGGTTCGGGTAGAAAGAATCTCCAGATCACATTCTGGTATCTAGGATAGTTGTTGTATGAATAGCCGCGTGAAGCGATGTAATATGTATCTCCACTCGACATAGATACATTGGAACCTGTATGAGTGAAAACATTTCAAACAAATATTTAAAATATAAAATTTAACATAAATTCACGCACAAGGGAAAATATATCTGATGTGCTTATATTTTTATCCTAGTTACGTAAAGATACGGTGATATCAGGTCATCGATCCGACAGGGGAAGAAAACATGAATCAAAATATTAAAATAGCTATGAAACTCAAACTCTTAAAGATAAAGACCAGTTATGGGCATGCGATTGCATTGTGAAAGAAACGGTGTGGAATCGACCAGAAAAGTTTGATCATCTAGCATATAAATATTGGTGTGTACTACAAGGTTCTGGAATCATCAAAATGATAAGAAATTTGGCCAAGTCTTGGTAAAGTTGCAAACACTGTACACAGAAAGTTGTATATGGGACTTTACACGAACACGTGGCGTAAAAATCCGTCCCGATTTTTACGATGTTACATGAAATATTTAGAATATGAAGGCATTTGAAGAGCCATGCTTTTCAGGGAACATGTTTTATCTGATGTTCTTCCACACTTGCATAATAACAATGATAACGCTCACAAATTATTTGTCACCTCTTCCCTGAACTCAACCTTCTCATTAATCTCCGGCTAATTGTTATAAATGAAAAGATAAACATAACTAACCTTGTGCATCGATGTAAGGTCCTGGAGTAGCACCTGTATGTGGTGGAACACAACATAACAACATAAACTTGACTTCATTCAGATCACAATGTCAAGAAAGTAAAAGTGAGAATGAAAAGGTATTCTTATCAATGTGAACATGAATGAATACTTTGAGGCTAAAAAGACGAAATAAACAATTTGAATTACTCATTTTAAGATGTGGGATCCCACATTGGTTAATAAATCATGAATTAATCTGTGCGTATAAATTTCAACCAGAATTATTCTAAGTTGGTAAATTTCTAATTGACTCTTTATTTTAGATGATTATGTCGAGTGTTGTGCAAATAATATCTCCATTAAAGAAGAGAGAATAATCTTTGCACCATCGGCATAGCGTTGGTCCTGCTCCCTATCCCTGTCGAATCGAACTTAGCTAAATCTATGTAACACAACAATCTCTTTAGTTCTAGATCAATGATAAACGATAATTGGGTCTAACTTACGCAGGATAGCCATATCATTATAAGTAATGCCCTTTATGTGGGCCCTGCAAATATTATTACCCTAGTGTCGCCGGTACCCAATTACACCTGGGTGGAGAGTGGCAAATGTGGTTTAATTTCTTGCCAAAGGACATTAGTGTCGGCCTTGAATTAGAAACCTCAACCCTTGGATTGACAGTCAAGGGAATGAACCACTGTACTATGACATATCAAGAAGTGTCACTTACCCGGTACACAAATAGCAGAAATGTAAGCTTTGAAACCCCGGTAATCTGTATCATAGTCCGTCCTGAAGCGGATTATGACGTCATCAGACATTAGTGTGATATTATCTGGTATGACGCCACCAGATAAGTCAGCCAGAGTGTCGTCGAGGGATCCTGATGTACTGATTGAAACCTGTAAAGTAGAACGATAGGTCGTGTAACTTTCATGAAGACTCCCTATTTAGAGGGACAGTGGATGTCCTCCTATAACGGAAAAAGTTCCGCATCAATAAACACGTATGAACCATATTCCATGCTGCTCGCTGCAGAGCTGCATTAAAAATCTATGAGAGTGACTTGACAGATATGAATTTAAAGACCGAAACATTTTTCTATAGAAAGCTAACCCTGAAATTCGTGACAGAGTTCTATGTTTTCTGCAGTTTCCATTATCTTACAACTCGATTTTGTGTGTAACTTGCATATTCATTATAATCGCGCCTTGATCGAAAGTTTCGGATATGTCTGCGTTATAAATTCATGTACTTTTATTATTATCAACATACTTGGGGAAAGGCTTACATATTTTTTTTGTAGGAATATAAGTGGTTCACAGTAAGAATAACAAAATATAGACTAGATCAGACGAGTCATTCCTAGACACTTTCAAGGCAGTTTCGCAATGAGTAACAAGAATTTAATGCAGGACAGGCGTTTTAACAGATGCAGAACTTATCCCACTAACGGAGGACACCGTTGGTCCCTCAAAAACGACTGTTTTTTTTACCTGACTTGTAATATGTAAAGGACGCATGCACCTTAAATGAATAATTTACAATTTATGCATTTTTATCAGGCTTGCCATGGTATTAGGAATGATATAAGACGCTCCATCATTAGAATGATCATCATACAATACAATACATTACAAAACAATAAAGTCATTTCTATAGCGCTCTTACAAACTAACTGTTGTTTCACAGCGCTTTACATAAAAGTTATCAAATAATCTATTGTTGATCATGGTCAAAGAGGAGAGTTTTTTAGACATTTTCGGAAGACATCCAGCGAAGGTGCTAATCGAAAAAACGTGGAAGCTCATTCCAGAGTCGAGGAGCACATGCATGGAAAGCATTGTCGCCAGCTTTGGTGCATGTTCGAGGAACGTGTAGCAGGGTGCTTTCATATCAAACCTTGTACTAGTATATAGTTCTACATTAAATTCAAATAAATTTAACCAATCTCACAGAATTATGAGCTAGTAGTTTAAAACGTAATGTAGGGGTACGGGACAGATGAAACTATGGAGGTATGAGAATGTTGTAATGATAAGTCATGAGATTAAATTGATAGGCCAATGTAACCATGATACCAACCTTATGACGGTCATTTTTTATTTGAAAGTCTTGGAATACAATGGACAGTTGACAGGTTGGTTCGGGTAGAAAGAATCTCCAGATCACATTCTGCCATCTAGGATAGTTGTTGTATGAATAGCCGCGTGAAGCGATGTAATATGTATCTCCACTCGACATAGATACATTGGAACCTGTATGAGTGAAAACATTTCAAACAAATATTTAAAATATACAATTTAACATAAATTCACGCACAAGGGAAAATATATCTATCTGCTTATATTTTTATCCTAGTTACGTAAAGATACGGTGATATCAGGTCATCGATCCGACAGGGGAAGAAAACATGAATCAAAATATTCAATTAGCTATGAAACTAAAACTCTTAAAGACAAAGACCAGTTATGGGCATGCGATTGCATTGTGAAAGAAACGGTGTGGAATCGACCAGAAAAGGTTGATCATCTAGCATATATAAATATTGGTGTGTACTGCAAGGTTCTGGAATCATCAAAATGATAAGAAATTTGGCCAAGTCTTGGTAAAGTTGCAAACACTGTGCACAGAAAGATGTATATGGGACTTTACACGAACACGTGGCGTAAAAATCCGTCCCGATTTTTACGATGTTACATGACATATTTAGAATATGAAGGCATTTGAAGAGCCATGCTTTTCAGGGAACATGTTTTATCTGATGTTCTTCCACACTTGCATAATAAAAATGATAACGCTCACAAATTATTTGTCACCTCTTCCCTGAACTCAACCTTCTCTTTAATCTCCGGCTAATTGTTATAAATGAAAAGATAAATATAACTAACCTTGTACATCGATGTAAGGTTCTGGAGTAGCACCTGTATGTGGTTGAACACAATATAACACCATAAACTTGACTTTATTCAGATCACAATGTCAAGAAAGTAAGAGTGAGAATGAAAAGGTATTCTTATCAATGTGAATATGAAGGAATACTTTGAGGCTAAAAAGACGAAATAAACAATTTGAATAACTCATTTTAAGACGTGGAATCCCACATTGGTTAATAAATCATGAATTAATCTGTGCGTATAATTTCAACAAGAATTATTTTAAGTTGTTAAATTCTTAATTGACGCTTTATTTTAGATGATTATGTCGAGTGTTGTGCAAATAATATCTCCATTAAAGAAGAGAGAATAATCTTTGCACCATCGGCGTAGCGTTGGTCCTGCTTCCTATCCCTGTCGAATCGAACTTTGGTAAATCTATGTAACACAACAATCTCTTTAGTTCCAGATTAATGATAAACGAAAACTGGGTCTAACTTACCCAAGATAGCCACATCATTATAAATAATGCCCTTTATGTGGGCCCTACAATTATTATTACCCCATTGTCGCCGGTACCCATTTACACCTGGGTGTAGAGTGGCAAATGTGGTTTAATTTCTTGCCAAAGGACATAATTGTCGGGCTTGAGTTAAATAGAAACCTCAACCCTTAATCAGGGCTCCCACTTAGCAAAGTTGGAGCCTCGAGTTGTGGCGAGCTGGCGCGATCTTATGGCAAGCAGTTTTATCATTAAAACATATTTCTTGATATCAAGAAATCGAGTTCTTGATATCAAGAATTACCATTGCTTTACAACGTAAAATTATTTCTTGATGTCAAGAAATATGTTTTAATGATAAAAACGGCTTGCCATAAGATCGCGCCAGCTCGCCACAACTCGAGGCTCCAACTCGGCTAAGTGGGAGCTCTGCTTTAGATTGACAATTAACGGAATGAACCACTGTACTATGACATATCAAGAAGTGTCACTTACCCGGTACACAAATAGCAGAAATAAAAGCTTTGAAACCCCGGTGGTATGAAGTAAAGCCCGTACTGAAATGGATTATGACGTCATCAGACATTACTGTGATATTATCTGGTATGACGCCACCAGATAAGTCAGCCAGAGTGTCGTCGAGGGATCCTGATGTACTGATTGAAACCTGTAAAGTAGAACGATAGGTCGTGTAACTTTCATGAAGACTCCCCATTTAGAGGGACAGTGGATGTCCTCCTATAACGGAAAAAGTTCCGCATCAATGAACACGTATGACCCATGTTCCATGCTGCTCACTGCAGAGCTGCATAGAAAATCTATGAGAGTGACTTGACAGATATGAATTTAAAAACTGAAGAAAAAAAATTAATGACAGAGATTTCTACAGAATGTTAACCTTGAAATTTGTGACAGTATTGTTCGTTATCTGCAGT